>CM021109.1:491779755-491943669 GCA_007115665.2 Sequoiadendron giganteum | reverse complement strand
GAGAGGGGACCTAGGAGGGAGAGACCTAAGAGAGAGAGATAGAGGGACTAAGAGATATACCTAAGAGAGAAAGAGAGGGGGTGGGAGGGATAGAAGGAGGGATAGACTTGAGAGAGGGGGAGAGAGAGGGGTTTGGACTTAAAGCCTAAGCCATAAACCATAAATCCTAAACCCTAAATCCTAAAACCTAAACCCTAAACCAGAGAGAGATGGGGGGGAGAGAGTGTGTGAGAGAGAGAAACACAAAGAGAAGGAGGAAGGTTGGGAGATTGAGAGAGGAGAGAGAGGGAGAGAGAGATGGAATGAGGGAGGGAATGTTAGATATGGAGAGAGGTAGAGAGAAGTATATAGGGAAGGAGAGATAGAGAGAGGGGAGGAGGGAGGGAGAGAGATAGAGAGAATTAGAGAGGGGAGGAGTGAGGGATAGAGGGAGAGAGAAGTGTGATAAAGAGAATGAGAGAGAGAGAGAGAGGAGGGAAGGAGGAAGATGGAGATATTGAGAGAGAGAGAAGAGTGAGGGTGAGAGATAGGCAAAGAGGGAAGGTGGTTGGGATGAAGGAAGAGAGAGAGAGGAGGGAGGGAGAGAGAGAGGTAGAGAGGGATAGGTTAGATAGATTGAAGTAGAGATGGAAGGTGGGTGGGAGGAAGGAAGAGAGAGAGAGGAGATATAGATAAAATTAGAGAGGGAAGGAAGGAAGGAGGAAAGGAGGGAGGGATGGAGGGAGAGAGAGAGAGAGAGGCTAGATAGATATTAGTATAGAGGGAAGGAGAGAGTGTGAGAGAGAGAGGTCTAGAGCATAAGGGATAAAAATGAGTGAAATAGAGAGAAAGATGATACAACTTTTTGATTACTGAAACTTGACCTCCTGATTACTAAAATTTGACATGTTGATTACTGAAATTTGACTAAATCTGAAATTTGTGAGATCTTCCAAAAACTAGAATTTGCATTATAACTCCTAGAGATTTCAAACAACTCTCAAACATCCTGAAACTATATACATGAAATATAACTTAAAGTATAATAAATTAAATTTCCATATGTAAATGTCAAGAAAACAAGAAGAAAGAGACACAAAAAAGAGAAGAAAAAAATTCAATGTAGACATATAACGTGCTCGCATTTCAGAAATGTTTTTTTGATTTCAAAAAATACGCGCATTTTTTGAAATTTAAACCATAACGTGAGCACATTTTACTATAACACGCTCGCATTTTCACTATTTTAGGATGAAAAAAGTAAATTGGCCACTTTTTGGCCCCCCATCTTTTTACACTTACACTAGAAGCTAACTTTGTAAGAAGGATGAAAAAAGGCTCCAGTAAGTTTGAAGGTAAGTTACCCTTTAAATTCTTTAGTTGTGGAGGAATAGGTCATTATGATTTGATATGTCCAGAAAGAGCTAAGAAGAATAAACATAGATTAATCAATAAGCAAACAAAACAAAGGAAAGACAATTAAGAGAGCATATAATGTGAATGAAAATGTTGGTATTTCTGATGAATTATGGAGATTTTGATAACAATAAATGGTTGTTATTGGCTATAAAACATGAATCTACTTCTACTAATACTAAAAGACAAGTAAAGGAAAGTGCTCCAGAAAAATTTGAAGATACTATAATTTATGCTCTTCATGCTAAACAGGAAAAGAACTACTAGATTGTTGATAGTGGTTGTTCACATCACATAACCGGATATAAGAGTAAGTTTGTTAAACTTGAAAATATGATGTTGGTGCTAAGATTTGTGGGATAGGTTCAGTCAGTTTTGATGGCAAGAATAATACTAATGATGTCTACTATGTTAAGGGTTTAAGGCATAATCTCTTGAGTGTTGGACAGATGTGTAGTAAAGGATATAATCTTATATTTGAGGATGAGAGATGTGAAATCAAGAAATAATATGGAACAGTGATTGTTATAGGAAAGAAGTATGAAGGAAATATTTATCAACTTAATGGTGTTGATGGACATTGTTTTATGTCTCAGATTAATGACAGTTGGTTATGGCACCGGAGGATGTGTCATATGAATTTTGACAACTTGGTGAGGATCAGTGTAGTGCAACTCGTAAGATATTTACCGAGGATTATAAAGCCTATTAATGGTTTTTGCAAGGATTATTAGTTTGGAAAGCAAGCGAGAAACTGCTTTAGGTCAAAGGAACAATCTACTACCGAACTACTGGATTTGATTCATACAAATCTTTTCATTCCTACAAGAGTGAGAATTCTACAAGATGATAGGTATTTTATGCTTTTTATTGATGATTACTCTAGATACACATGGGTTATTTTTCTCAAAGAAAAATTGGATGCATTAGATAGATTCAAGGCATTTAAGGCTATGGTTGAGAATGAGGAAAATTTGAGAATAAAATATTTGAGGTTTCACAGAGGTGGTGAATTCGCCTCCATTGAGTTTAACATGTTTTGTGAATTTCATGGAATAAAGTGGCAATTATTTGCTCCTAGAACTCCTCAGCAGAATGGAGATGTTGAAAGAAATAACAAAATGATTCAGGAAGTTGCTAGATCAATTTTTATAGAAGCAAGACTATCAAAATTTTATTGGAGAGAAGCTATTCATACTATTTTTTATGTGTTCAATCAAGTTCAAGAAAAATCTAACAGTACTAAGACCTCCTATGAGCTATGGTGTGAAATAATTCCTACTATCAAGTATTTCAAGGTATTTGGAAGCAAATGTTATATCAAACGGGATGAAGAAAATTTAGGGAAGTTTGATTCTAGATGTGATGAAGGTATCTTCCTTGGATAATCTATTAGAAGAAAATCTTATAGATGTTTCAATAAAAGGCTAAGAAATATCATACAGAGCACAAATTTCAAGGTGGATGAAGCATTGAAGAATTCAATTGAAGTTAATGGATATGTATCGGATGAACCTGATTGCATAGAATTTAAAGAAGTTGAAGCACAAGAAAAACAAAATGAAGAAAAAGAATCTTTGGTGGTGTCCCCAAAGACACCTAAATATGTGAAAAAGAATCATTTAGAAGATCAAATCATTGGAGAAAAGAGGAGAGGAGTATTGACAAGAAGCAGAGATGCTACTACTGGTGAAATAAATTTATGTTTACTTTATGAAGTTGAACCAAAAATAGTAAGTGAAGCATGTAAATATCAGCATTGGATGAAAGCTATGGAAGAACAAATTATGCAGATTCAGAAGAATCAAACTTGGGAATTGGTCCCTAGACCAATAGATAAAAACATAATTGGATCACAATGGGTGTTCAAAAACAAGTTGAATGAGAATCGAGAAGTGGTCAGAAATAAAGCATGACTTGTGTGTAAGGGCTACTCACAAGTAGAAGGTATATATTTTCAAGAGACCTTTGATCTGATGACAAGGATGGAAGCTATCAGAATTTTTTTGGAATTTTCTACACATAAAGATTTTAAAGTTTATCAGATGGATGTAAAGTCTGCATTTTTGAATGGTGAATTAGAAGAAGAAGTGTACATGGAACAATCGGAAGGATTTCAGTTGTCAAATCAACTGGATATGGTATGCACATTGAAGAAGGCCTTATATGGATCAAAGCAAGCTCCTAGAACTTGGTATGCAAGGTCAAACAGATATTTGATTCAACAAGGTTTCAATAAAGGTGTGGAAAATAGTAATTTGTATTTCAAAATTGAAAATGGAAAGATCTTGATAGTAGTTGTATATGTTGATGATATTATCTTTGAAGTAAATGAAACAATGTGCAAAAAAAAATTTGTTGAAGAAATGCAAAAATATTTTGAGATGTCTATGTTTGGTGAGATGAATTTCTTTCTTGGGCTGCAAATCAATTGAGTAGAAAAAGGGATTTTTATTTCACAATCAAAATATTTAAAAGAGATGTTGAAGAAGTTTGGAATGGATGGTTCCAAACCGGTATGCACTCCTATGGTGATTGGATGAAAATTGAGTAAATATGATGATTCACCTAAGGCCTATTAGAGCAAGTAGAGATCTATGATTGGAGGACTGTTGTATTTAATTGCTACTACACCAAATATTATGCATGTGTAAGGAAAAACAATAGTGCGGAAACGCTTTCCTAACACTAAAACTACAGAGGAGAAGTGCAAAGACCAATTTTAAAACATTAAAACACTTAATATGAACACATACAAGGTAACAAGAGTAACAGAAAGAAACGATTACAGAGATAACACCAGATTTACGTGGGAAAACCCTTTCAGGAAAAAACCCACCACACCAAGAGAAACACACTTTGTATTACAGTAAGCAAAAGATTACATACAAAGTTATAGTCCTCACTCTCAGATAGTTAGCTCACAGCAGCACTTGAGTTTTCATGCATTCATTGTTACAATGCTATTTTGGCATACAGTGAATACAAACTCATCAACCCTTTCTCCATATTCAACTTTTTCAGATTGTTCGACTTCTCGTCTAAATCGACTATTACTCATCTCTCGCCAACCTCCAATTAGGGTGCATTAATTTCCATTTGTCATTGTCACATCAAATCAATCTCAGATCGGATCCACCTACAATCCTACATCGAGCCACTCCCATGATAAATTCATTGCAGAGAAATTACTAAATTCAAGCTTTGTCAACCGCCAAAATCCGATCTCATATGATTGCATAACAAAAAAATTTCACCAATCCAACTTCCGAAAATAAATGTTGTTTTACAACAATGGTACAAAAAACAACCAATGAAAAATCACCATGCGTCGCACTACTATTCGTTTTTCTGCTTGACCGAGCAGTGATCGATCAACTATCATCGGGCTCCGAAATCCCTTCGCCATCGCTAACCATTTCATCACCTGGGCCGGCAATAATCCGCTATCACTAAAACACTGACCACCAACTCTATCGGATCCCACAAGCCATGTGTCCACCACTTAGGAGGTTTCGGGGCATCCAAGAGGGAATCACCAAGATTCCCATGAGCCCTCCTGAAATGAGCTTCTGAGGCTGCCACGTGTAAGTCGTTCACGCTCTGCACTTGGCTTACATCGAAGCCTTGGATCTCCTTCGGGGAATCTCTAGCGGCATCCGCTAGATTCCCCAGGGAACTATCGAGGTGCAGACAAGTGTCCACGGTCGAACAACCCTTCACATAAAGTAGCTCAAAGCCCACCTTCTCTTTGTTGCACTCACCACTTTGACAAGCCGCCATGCGTCATGTGCACAGGCTATTTTGCTTGGCTAAAAGGGTAACAACAGTACTTTCCTTCAGATTCCGCAGAAAGAATCCAGCACCATCGGATGAATCCAAGCACAGTCGTTGATGCAATACATCGGCACATCAACAAGACTTAGCATTTCCTCTCGCCAATAAATGACTGCTCCGCTGATGAAGACAATGCAAACCAACATTTCGCCAACTCCATGCTCGTCAGCCCATCACTGTGACAACCCTCAGAGTTTCGCTGATCAGACAGAGTCTCCATGACCAATGATCAAAATGAGCAAATGAGAACTTCATGGTAAACTGATAGAGACATAAACTCATCAAGCCTTTAACAAAGTTCCAAGCCAGTAAATTAAGGCACATTTTCCAACAAGCTCCCACTTAACGAAGACTTACTGGCTCCCTCCAGACTTCGAATTTATTGACAATCATAGGCCCCAAGGCCCATCGAACTTGCACATCATTTGAACTTGTATGTGCTCACTAGCTTTGTCAATGCATTAGCTACATTCTTCAATGTATCCACCTTCTCTAAAGAAACCTTTCCATCCTCCACCATATCTCTCATGAAGTGATACTGTACATCAATATGTTTCATCCTGGCATGAAAAGTTAGATTTTTTTCCAAACAAATGGTACTCTAACTGTCATAGAAAATAGTAATTTTCCCTACATCAAAGCTAATATCATAACAAAATGGTTGATCCAAACAGCTTCTTTGCAGGCATTAGTCACTGCCATCTATTATGCCTCTATAGTGGACAAAGCAACTACAGCCTATTGCTTGCTCATCCAACTGATTGCACCACCATTTAACATGAAAGTATATCCACTGGTGGATCTTCTGCTGTCAAAGTCCCTGCCCAATCAGATTCCACATATCCACGAATGTTGAGATTTCTTTGTGATCCAACCAAATTTCCATGGTAACACAGAGCACATTTTGAGGTACCTCAAAGATATCTAAACACTCTCTTTACAACATCCCAATGCATCCTTCCTAGATTTTGCATAAATTGGTTGAGTACTCCCACTACTTGGGCAATGTTTGGCCTTGTACAGACCATCGCATACATTAAACTATCGATAGCACTTGCATAAGGCACTCTAGTCATGTCCTCCATCTCAGTAGCATATTTTAGATAAACTTCAATAGATAGCTTCCTTCCCTACATAACTGGAACAACTATGCTTGCAATCATTCATATCAAATCTCTCCAGAACAGTGTTGACATACTTACTCTAACTGACCCAAAGCTTTCTGCCCTTTTTGTCCTTGGTTATCTCCATCCCCAAAATATACCTTACTGCACCCAGATCTTTCAATTCGAACTTTGCAGAAAACTGAGATTTAAGATCAAAAATCATAGACTTACTATTTTCTTTGAACAACATATCATCCACGTACAGGGTAATAATAAGCACACGATCATTTTCAGATTTATGATACACACAATGATTAGATTTTGATCTCATAAATCCCATAGACAACACAAAGGTGTCAAAATTTTGGTACCACATTCTAGGAGACTGCTTCAAACCATACAGAGATTTCTTTAATTTGCAGACTAGGATTTCTTTACCTTTTTCAACGAAGTGCTTAGGTTGGGACATGTAAATTTCTTCTTCCAGCTCTCCATGGAGAAACATTGTCTTCACATCCATCTACTCGATCTCTAAGTCATACACGGCTAGATGTGACAACAGAAATCCGATAGATGTCAGCTTAGCTACAGGGGAAAATATTTCTCCATAATCAATTCCCTCTATCTGTGAATACCCCTTTGTAACCAACCTTGCTTTATACTTCTCAGCACTGCCCTCAAGACTAGTCTTCTTCTTAAATACCCATTTACAGCCAACAGAATTTCTTCCTTCAGGAAAAGGTACCAAATCCTAGGTTTCATTCTTTTCTAATGATTCAATTTCTTCATTCATGGTTTCCAACCAGGAATTTGCATCGGGCATATTAATTGTCTCTTTAATAGTCCTAGGCTCCTCAGTGCTAGTAATTAAAGCATAGGCACAGTTCGAATCCAAAATGGAGAAACCATACCTATCAGGTTGTTGTTTTTGACGTGTAGACCTTCTCACTACCTGAGGTTGCGGTTCTTCATCTTCGAAACTCTCAGAGCTGCTAGAGCTCTCCTCAGTTTCAGGTACACCATGCAGTTCTCCCTTTTCTAGAGTTTGGGGAATCTCAACTATATCATTCTTCTTTTCTCTTTGATCTGTCTCTAGCTGTGGATCAGTTGTAGAAGGTTTCAGCTCACAAAATATTACACTTCTGCTATACAAAACCTTCTCAGTATCAGGATTCCAAAGCTTGTATCCCTTCACACCAACGACATAGCCCATGAAGATACATTTAACATCTTTTTTCTCCAACTTAGATATTTTCTCATTTGGCACATATGCATATGCCTCATAGCCAAAGACATGAAAATGTCTCAGAAAGGGCTTCTTACCAGACCATGCTTCCAAAGGTGTCTTATCAACAAGAGCAGAGCAAGGAGAATGATTTACTAGGTAACATTTTGTAGCCATGGCCTTAGCCCAGAACTTCTACTCCAGACCAGCATTGCTCAACATACTCCTTGCCTTTTCCATCAGCCTCTTGTTCAACCTTTTAGAAACTCCATTTTGTTGTGGAGTATTAGGTGTATTTTTATGCCTTTTAATCTCATGGTCTTTACAGTATCTATCAAAATCTGCAGAACAAAACTCACCGCCATTATCCATCCTCAAACATTTGATTTTCCTTCCAGTTTGATTCTCTGCCAAGTTTTTAAACTCTTTAAAACAACTGAACACTTTTGATTTACTCTTAAGAAATTATATAAATGCCCTTCTCGAATAGTCATCAGTAAAAGAAGCTTAATAGCTAGACTTCGATAATGAAGGAACATTCACTGGACCAAACACATCATAATGAACATAGTCCAGTACACCAGAATATTTATGAGAACTCAAAGAAAGGGAAACACGTTGTTGCTTTCCATAAATGCAGTGTTCACAAAAATTGAACTTAAGATTACAATCTACAAGCCCTTCAACAAGATTTTTAATTTTCAAGGTTTTTAAACCTTTCTCACCTATGTGATCGAGTTTATGATGCCACAACATGTTATTTTTTGTTGGGAGTTTCACCTCCATCGCATTTGCACCAAGAGAAGCATCTTTCTCCTTCTCATCAGGAGCAGCTTTGCTTGACTTTACAGAGATGTTGTTACATTGAACAGTTCATGCATCCAGCTTGTACAGAGTGTCAGTATGAACACCCTTAGCCAGCACCATAGTGCCTCTAGCCATCTTACATCTTTTACTAGAGAAAGAAACTTCTACACCAGCATCATTCAGCTTACTGACAGAAAGTAAGTTATGATTCAAACCTGGTATATGCAGTACGCCACCAATCTCTTTGATTCTACCATCAGGGAACTGTATCTTGACTCTTCCATGGCCAACAATCTCCAATGTTGAATCACTCGCTAGGTACACCTTTCCACCATCATACTTCTCGTACTTAGTGAACCATTCTCTATGAGACATCATGTGAAAGGATGTGCCTGAGTCAACCAACCAGACATCATCTGATACCTAAGTTGCCAAAGCTACAATGAAGGCATCTACATCACTCTGAGAAGAGTCATTATCTGAAGCATTACTATTCTTCTTCTTCTCCTTACAATCATTTCGGATATGACCAGACTGCCCACAATTCCAGCATTTCACCTTGGACTTTTTACCAAGAGACTTTGATATCCCTACATATTTAGATTTGGACTTCTTGTCCTTCTTCTTACATTTCTCCTTCGATCTACCTCGAACAGCAAGGGCCTCTTTGGCCATCTCAGAAGACTTCTTTTGCATCTCTTCAGACAATAGTGAAGCAACCACATCTTTCATCTTGAAAGTAGCAGTCATATTTCCGATAGCCATCACCAGATGATCCCAAGTGTCAAGTAACAAACATAACAGGAGCATGCAACGATCCTCCTCCTCAATCTTTACACCCACGGACGTCAACTAAGAAACACTCATATTAAATGAGTTTAGATGGTCTGCAATAGATGCACCTTCTTCCATCTTCAAGGAGTACAAATTCTTCCTCAGGAATAACTTATTCACCAGAGACTTTCCCTGATAAATATCACCAAGCTTCTTCCATAAAAAAGTTGCAGACTTCCACTCATGAACATTCAGGAGTACAGAATCGGCCAAACTAAGTCTTATCAGTCCTCTTTCTTTTCTATCTGCAAGATCCCAATCTTCTTGTTTCATACTTTGTGGCATAGTTCCAGACACAACCCAGTGGTCTCTATCCAAAAGCAAGTCTTTCATTTTGAGTTTCCACAGCTCTCAAAGTTGCCGCCATTGAATTTTTCAATTTCCACTCTACCTGATGTACTTGCCATCTCAGATAGAACTAGGTTCTAACTTTGCAAGACTCCCACTGGAACAGTATTAGCACAAAAAACCACCCCTACTAACAATGATAACACAACTGGCCAAGCTCTGATACCACTTGTAAGGAAAAGCAACAGTGCGGAAATGCTTTCCTAACACTAAAACTACAGAGGAGAAGTGCAAAGACCAGTTTTAAAACATTAAAACACTTAAGATGAACACATACAGGGTAACAAGAGTAACATAAATAAATGATTATAGAGATAACACCATATTTACGTGGAAAAACCCTTTCAAAAAAAAACCCACCACACCAAGAGAAAGACACTTTGTATTACAGTAAGCAAAATATTACATACAAAGTTACAGTCCTTACTCTCAGATAGTTAGCTCACATCAGCACTTGAGTTTTCATGCACTCACTATTACAATGCTATGTTGGCATACAGTTAATACAAACTCAAGAACCCTTTCTCTGTATTCAACTTTTTTCAGATTGTTTGACTTCTCGTCTAAACCGACTATTACTCATCTCTCACCAACCATAAATTAGGGTGCATTAATTTCCATTTGTCACTGTCACGCCAAATCGACCTCAGATCGGATCCACCTGCAATCCTGCATCGAGCCACTCCCGCAATAAATTTGTTGCAGAGAAATTACTAAATTTGGGCTCTGTCAATCGCCAAAATTCGATCTCATATGATTGCATAATAAAACACTTTTCATCAATCCAGCTTCTGGCAATAAATGTTGTTTTGTGACAACAGTGCAAAAAACAACCAATGAAAAATCACCACATGTCACACTGTTATTTCTTTTTCTGCTTGATCTAGCAATGATCATTCAACTGTCATCGGGCTCCAAAATCCCTTCGCCATCGCTAACTATTTCATCACATTCTGGGCCGGCAATAATCCGCTATCGCCAAAACATCGACCGCCAACTCTATCAGGTCCCACAAGCCACATGTCCACCACTCAGAAGGTTCCAAGGCATCCAAGAGGGAATCACCAAGATTCCCATGAGCCCGCTCGAAATGAGCTTCTAAGGATGCCACATGTAAGCTGCTCGCGCTCTCCGCTTGGCTTACGTAGAAGCCACTGGAGCTCCTTCAGGGAATCTCTAGCGACATCCGCTAGATTCCCCAAGGAACTCCCAAGGCATAGACAAGTGTCAACAGCCGGACAACCCTTCACATAAAGCAGCTCGGGGCCCACCTTATCTTCGTTGTGCTCACCGCTTTGACAAGCCGCCATGTGTCACGCACACAGGCTATTCCACTCGACTAAAAGAGTAACAACGGTACTTTCCTTTAGATGCCATGGAAATAAGCCAACGCCATCAGATGAATCCAAGCGCAGCCATTGATGCAAGACATCGGCACATCGACAAGACTTAGCATTTCCTCCCACCGATAAATGACTGCTCCGTCGATGAAGACAATGCAAACCAACATTCCGCCAACTCCACGCTCATCGACTCATCGTTGTGACAACCCTCGGAGGTTCACTGGTTAGATAGAGTCTTCGTGACCAATGATCAAAATGAGCAAATGAGAACTCCACGGTAAAGTGATAGAGACATAAACTCGTCAAGCCTTTAATAGAGATCCAAGCCAATAAATTGAAGCACATTTTCCAATAGCATGTGATTTTTCTTGTTACTAGATTTCAAGAAGACCCTAAAGAAACTCATGTTCTTGTTGTTAAGAGGATATTCATATATTTGAATGGCACTTTGAATTATGGCTTGTGGTATCCTAAGGATATTGATTTTACACTAAGTGCTTATACAGATGTAGATTGACAAGGTTGTGATGATGATAGAAAAAGTACAAGTGGTGGTGCATTATTTCTTGGTTACAAATTGGTGTCATGGTTGAGTAAAAAGAAAGATTGTGTTTCCTTATCCACTATTGAAGGTAAGTATATTGTTGTAGCATCTTGTTGTACACAAGTTTTTTGGATGAGACAGACACTAAAAGATATCATAGTAATGTATGATGATCCCATTTCTATTTTCTATGATAATACAAGTGCAATTAATATTTCAAAGAATCTAGTGATGCACTCAAGGACAAAGCATATATCTATCAGGTATCACTTTTTGAGAGAGAAGGTCTTGGAGAATGAAGTTAAGCTTGAGTATGTACCTAAGAAGGATCAAATTGTTGACATATTTACGAAGGCTCTTCCTAAAGATACTTTTGAGTATCTCTAGGAGAAGTTAGGGGTTATTGCCCCTCCTATCTTGAACTAGATGCAAATGGAGATGCATCAGTCTGGTGGATCTATGGACCTATCTCTCTTTCGAACTGATGTTTGGTGGCTACCTCTTAGGGGGGGCAGGTAGTATCTTGTGTTGTCATTGGAAAATTGTTTGGGTATAATCCTAAGGGGGAGTATTCAATACTAGTAATGTTTTTAATGTCAAAGGAGAAAACAATGTTAAATTATTTTGCCTTTTCCATTGATTTCAAAGGGGCAGAAGAGTATCATGTGAAAAAAAAAAATATCCAGAGAGAGTATCATGTGAAAAAATATCTACTGAGGAGGAGAAAGTAAAATCATGAGAAAGTGTGTTCAAAGCTTTTGTGTTGTCTTTGATGGTTTTTCACATCATGTGTTTCCATCAATGACAAAGGGGGAAATTGTTTCAAGTATGAAGGTGTTGTCATTGATGTCAACTGGCTAATTGGTCAACTGGTTGTTGTTGTCATTGATGCCATGTATGTTGGTTATTGACTATATATGTCAGCGATATTGTGAAAATTGTAATAAAGAAAGGTTGCAGGTATTCAGTGTTGCTTCGGGTTTTGCTCTGGAATGTTTTTCTATGCTAGTGAGGATCTGAGGTATTGTTCATGATTGTTGGAAGCTACTATATCCATATTTTGGGTTTTTGGATCATTGTACAATTCAAGTTATATTCACTAGTTGTGAACCTTGCTTTTTTGTGTATTTGGTTGAGGTCCAAGAGAAATGTAGTTGCTTTGGATTTATTCTTGTTCAATTTTTATGACTTGCGATTTTTAGGATAAGTTGAAGAGGTCATGTTCAAGTTAATTTTAATATTCGAAAAGATTGGATCGTGTTAAGGTAGCATGTGCTTAATTGATTTATGTGTTCCACACTAGTTTGGACGACCTTGTGTTAAACACTACTTACAAATATCATGGAAGCATGTTGAGGCATGTTGGGACTTATTTAGGTCCTCATTTAATGTGTTTTTAGGTTACCCTCATTCTAATTCCACCATAGAATGTTTTGGCGCTGACCTAATTTGAATTTGTAAATACAAATGGTGTGTGGCCAACTTTGGATGATTTTTAAAGTTGAAGATGGTATAAATATAAGTTGATATGTTTGTGAAAAAGGAATGAATGCAAGATCAAGATAGATGTGAGATAGATGTGAAATCGTGTGTGTAATTGTGATGTGAGTTTGAGCAAATCAGTGCAAAATCTAATTGCAGAGTGTCTAGAGGCAATGAGCTAGAGGTGTACTCTATCATTCAAGCATGTCTACAAGTGTGTTAGCGAATCGTAGTGGAAATATCCATTGGATTGAGATTATTTTCTCTTTATAACAAATCTCTTATGTCTTCTTTTATAATTTTGTGGTAGTGAGCCTTTCAGGTGGTTAACCCTTACTAGATAGTGAGTCATGTTCCGAACAGTGATTCTTGTATTGGTGTTGTGCTTTTGTGGCAGTGAACCTTTGTATTTAGTTTTAATATTCTCTATATTGTGAGCTAATCCTCACTGTGGTTTTTTCCTTATTGGTTTTTCCACATAAATCTAGTGTTTTTGTGTATATGGTTTTTGCTTCTTTCAGTTTTTACTTTTACACTTAATGATTAATCATATTAGTAGAATAAAGGATTTTTGAATGATAATAGATCTGATTTCTAGTGAAAGCTTTAAAGTTTATATTCGCTACAATTGATTTACCCCCCCTCTTAGTTGTCTTGTTCAACAGAATATTATTCCAAGGAATTTGATAATTTCAATAAACATGTAGGGATTTTCTAGCCAAAAACTAACCCTTACACACCACATCAAAATTTGATTGTAGAAAGGATTAATTGAATCTTGATAGAAAAACAGAATTATGTTGAGTGGTACATAGTTTGATTTTGGGAAAAGGCTATAAATACTATTTTTTACTTGGTAAATTGATCTCCTTTTTGGATCCTATTGATAAGACTCATTAAATTAAGTGTGAAAAAAGTAAGAAACCTTTTATTTAATATTTAAGGGCATTCAATTTTGATTTTTATGTTCATAGGTCTAAGGAAAATCAATCTAAATCAAATTCAAAATCATAAAAATGCATCTTTTTTTGTTACTATGAGACTATGAAAGGTTATAAACTTTGGAATCTACTCTCTTGGAAAATGATCTATTTTAGTGTTGTGATTTTTAAGAGAATTTTCAAATCCTATACAAAAAAAGGAAAAGTAAAGATATAGAATAGTGCATTTTGAGACCAATATCAAAAATAGGAAGTGCATATTTTGAAGAACAAGATGGTGGATTATAGGATGGAAATGATGAGACTTCTAAGTATGATGAGTAGATTGGGCATGTAGAAGAACAGATAGAGGTATAGAAACTTACTTCTACCTTAGGATGATCCACAAAATAATACAATTTGGTTAAGATGTATATCTTACCATATTTTCATTGTGCATTTACTTTTTTTTATGTGCTAATGGCATACCAAGATGTTTCAATTTAACTTTCTCTTTAGAGGATAGTGAGTCTTGGATGCAAGTCATGTAGGAAGATATGATGGTCTTAGATATATGTGGCACCTATCATCTTATTATAATTTCAAAGGAAATAAATCTCATCAATTGTAATTTAGTGTATAAGCAAAATTAGAGAAAACAAATAGTTAGAGAAAGTACGAGGCCAAGATGGTATCCAAGGGCTACTCCTAGAGAGAGAGAGAGAGATTTGATTTTGGTGAAATTTTCTCTCATGCAACTAATATATTGATGCAAATTATGATATTTAGATTGATAAAATGGATGTTCAAACTATTTTTTTGTATGAGGGTCTTGAGGAGGAGATTTATATTTAATATCCTAATTGTTTTGTTATAAAGGGAAAGGAACATTTGGTATATGTGTTGAAATAATCATTATATGGTATAAAATAATCACCCAAGATGTGGTAGAATAGTAAAATTTATTAGAATGTAAATAAGAATAGGCCTAAATCTCAAGGTAGTTACAATGAGATGGAAGATTCATAGTCCTTGTTTTTTCTCTCCTCTTCAAGATTTCCAAAGAAAATTCATACCCAAGGACTTCAAAATCTCTAAATCCACTCAAATATTGAAAAAAATCTCACAAACTCTTATCTCTCCCTCAAAATTCTCTAGCTATAAATTAAAACTAACTCAAACCCCCCACAAATGCTAAAGAGGATGGATTATATGAGATTTCCTTGTCATCCATCATCAACCAATGGGATGAGGACACATGGCCTCTTTCTTGCTCATGCAACCACTTCTTACAAAACATAAATGCAACACATCCTACACATGTTTATCCACATGGATTAGGTATGGTGAAGTGGATTAAACTCGACACTCCACTTACAAAAGAGGGTTGACTTCGAATATTCTTCTTAAGGAGGACGGGTGAGTACTAAAGTCACCCAACACTCAAACTACATCCTTAAAGGTACCTAGTCAGTAGGTACTTTCCCAAGTGGGCTATTTCACAAGAAAAACACATTAAAAAATTTACTCCTTTTTAAATTCACCCCAAGTGTAAATCTAACTTTGCACTAAAAAATAAGCTTTCACCAATTTAAAATATCAACACAAATAAAATTTATATAATTGAAATCATAAGAAATAAAGTGAAAACACTTAGGAATAACACTTGGCTTAGCATAAGGGGTCCTCTTCCAATCACATATTAAGACAATTGGGTGCAATAAAGAACATAGCCAAGTTCACATTACTTCACAAGGTGAAGTGAGAAGGTAAACAAGGTTCTTGATTGAGCTAACATTCTTCTTTTATCCTACTTGATACTATAATTTCGCACTTGATGCACACATCAAATACATATAGAATAATACAGATAAAACAACATAATAAAATATTGTATTCACATGTAATAGCTAAGATCAAGCACATATATAGTGATTATGCCTCGTCTTAATAGTTAGTATCAAAATCAAATATCAACGTTATTGAATGAGTAATATATACTATTGTACATCAAACTTATAACACATAAATTTGTCATAAATCACTTCTCACATTAAAATCATAATTCTAATATTTAAATCAAATCATATCAACATTTTATCTTACCTTCAAATCAAATATTTAAAACTTTTGTCATTTATTTAAATCATAATCAAACCAATTTCACATTTAAATGTTCATCTAAGTAATTAAACAAAGGATAGGGTTAGTAATGGCATCTTGTTATGATATACAATTTCACTTAAACAATTGTATACAAGTGAATTACACTTATGTCGATATTATGCACCCCTAATATAACTAAATTATCTTACTAGAAGTCCTTCCTACATCAAGTTTAACACAATTAATTAAGGTAATTCATGTACATTAAAGAAAATTGCACATCCACTACAAACAACTAGCAATTAAGAATACCCACAAAGAAAATGAGATGCATTATTTGGAAGCATCATATGGGAAATCAAAACATTACTAGCATAAACATCAAGCTCATCTTTAAATCAATTAGCGAATGATCACAATCAAAGTCAATCGTATTCCCAAAGAAGGTGACAATATAGACAACCCATATTTATTATAAGGTAATAATGATAAAAAAAATTCTACCTCATGCACTAAGTCCAAATTAACTCTTGATAATTAGGGTTAAGTTTACACTAATACAAAAATCATAATTTATAAAATAAACTAACATTTTCTTCTAAGTTAAATAACCAAATGATATTTTGGTACTATAAGATTATCAAAGTGAAACCCATGACTCAAAAGTTACAAAAACATGTACTTGTTCCAAAAGTGGCTAAAATTATTAGTCTTTAAGCATATGAAGTGCGACTAGGATTGTGAAATGGTTGGACCTTATAATTTAGACTAGGAAAACTAACTTTGTAGATGTTTCTCTTAGATCTAGTTATGAGGGGATATTTTCTAAATAAGAAAAAAAACATTTGTGTTATCATCTTAGTTATTTTATGCTTATTTATGTAGACATGACCAAAAACACTTTAATTGGATAACAAATAACTACATCTATTTTCCCATAAACAATAATAATATTGATGATTAAACATGCTTAAATTAACATTATATTATTAACCTATGCAATAGAATATCCCTAATTATTAGTATTGAATAATATTTTTCAACAACCATGTGTTTTAGTTGGCTTTTTCCCATAAAATGTTTGATTAGAACTCAAAACAAAGAAACTAGATCACTTTACTCTATAATGTAGGGTTGGTATATTGGATACACTCTCAACAAATTTTGACCCTTAAAAAATTCACACATTATGCTTCCTTAAATACAAAGGGAATTTTTGGATGAATAGGGTGAATGGCATGTAACGAAAATATCATTATAATAGAGATTTAATATGATAAAGAAATTTATAATATCATAAATATTATTCCATGCAATTCCTACATTATAGCTTGTGCTTTCTTTACTATTCACTCGTGTAGTGTAACTTGGGTCACACTTAACCAATTGCTTAAGATTTTCCCTCATCAAATTACTAAGAATCAACATCAACCTAACTTTAAATTCATTTTTATGATCTATTACTACCATGTTTACATTTTGGATGCAAGCATGATCATGCTAACATTAGCAATCCCATGTTAGCATCCTTAAACAAACGAAAAGTTTTAAACTCGTCTTGTTCCCCTTTTTGACACCCAAAATCCTATTCCAATAACTATTGTACCACTAGTAAAATGTCCTTTTTAAATTCATTTTAAAAGGTTGACATATTTTTCACTTTTGGTTGTCTTATCCCTTTCTCACACACACATTCTTCTCACTTCATCTCTCATTTTCCTCCATTGGCTCTCAAGAACTATCACAAGTTTCCATTGTCATATTTGAGCGAATCCTATGGATATTTTAGCATCTGGGTTTTTATCTTAATGTTTCAAATCTCTTTGCTCCACTTATAAATCTGTCGATATAGTTTTGGGTTATTGTGCCTCATTTAAATTGATGATACAAATATTTATACACTAAAAATCATTTTATTTCAAGTACCATGACTTCTAAGTTGTAGGCATCCTTCTTAGCCTCCCACAGATCATTCGGGCATTTTTTCCTTTTTTGTTGCCCCCACATATTCTTTTTGGCAACTAAGGATTTTATTTTTATTCCATTTTTCAATCCTTGAAATTGGATAGTAGTCATACTCTTGACTCCTCAAAATCACTTGGTTCTTCTAGCAATAACATTGTTTCATTTTCTCATTTATATTTCTATTAAAATTATTTTGTAGCAAAAGCATGTACTTCTAAGCCTTGAGCCTCCTCCTTATAATTGGATTCTCTTGATTATTCCCCTTTCCGTCTTGGAAGCAAATAATCCTTCATTTATTTACTTTCAACAATATGTTGGTAAGAGCTACCAAGATTCACAATTGCCTCTTCCCTCTTAACAATATTGGTTGTCATGTCCCCCTTTTGAGTTAAGGAAATAATTTAATAATTTAACTTAAGTTATCCAAATAACCTTTAAGTTATAACATTGCAAAAGGGCATCTTATATTTTATTTTTAAAATAAAGTGCCTAGAAGTGATATTATAAAATGTTTTTAAAAGAGGATCAAAGATAATGATAAAAAATGTTACTAGGACAAAGGGGCCAATTGAAATATTAGGGACCTTGTGCTCATATATTCGCTCATAAGGATGAAATCCCTTTGTATGCAAGGGATTAAATGAAAACCCTTTGGTTTCCACATAGGCAAAGGATCAAAACCCTCTTGTAAATAGAGGTGATTCCATTCATAGATCATATTTTTGCTAAATATTTCTAATTTCCTTTAAAGTTTGGTGTATATATTGTTATATAATTTCTTAAGTTTTATTATAGTTTTTAGTTTAGAGGAGAACATCTATTATATTATTTGTTGCAATATTTATATGCACAACTATTACAATGTTTCATACAACTACTATATTGATTTGTATTGATATAGTTTTAAAGGGTTATATTTGCTAAGTTTTGGGACTTCAAGGGATTCAAGGTGTTGCTCTAGATATTATTGTTATTTGTAAAGGATTTTCAAACATATTTGTTGTTGTCGACAATATTTTTTTATTATTGGTGAAGGGTTGCAAAGTTTGAATCATTGTTACAAATGTTGTTGATGATATTTGTATAGTTAGATATGTTATTGTTATTTGTGAGGAGTTTAAGGATCATTTACTAGTGCACAATATTTTTTAAGGACTTTTTGAGGTATTATTATTACTATGTAGCACTTATCGTACTGTGACCGATATTTTTTATGCCACCTTTTTATGGTTGTGACTATTTAATGTTAGCCACTCCTTTTAGCATTTATATGGTTGGCAACTAATACAATCAAGTCATTATTCTAGCAACAACATTACCTTTCATATTGTAAAAAATCGTAAGTATAACCATTAAGTTATTCTCCTAGATTAGCTACAAGATTAAGTCTATTGTTACTAGTTGTAGTATCCCTTATAGTCAACATGTGGCATTCACCTAGGTTGCCATAAAACTAGTAAAATCAATATGATATGTAAAGGGCTCATAATGTACTATTGTTACATGGGTATTTCTAGTACTTGCATCTATTGCAACATCATACCAACATCATCAATCATTCAAATTTTCTATTCATAGTCAAGTATGATATGTGATTGAGGGTTTCATATTTGTAGCACCCCTCTGATTTGCTTATATTTTCAAACAGTGCTTTTACTTTGATAGACCATGATACTATCTTGTTATTTGATGACTGACAATAGAGCAATGATGGTTTTTATATTGTGATGTGATGGTACACTTTATGGATGATTATTGTTATGACATGCTTTTTGGTTAGCATAGTTGTTTATTTGAGTTGATATTGATAAATGCACATCTGTAGTTAATTGATGTTTTAATTTCGTCAGTTTTGATGTGACACTGTATTAGTGAAGGGAACAAGATTGCATCACTCGCTTGCGAGCGCCCTGCAATTCCGCGATTTTATCTTCACGGTGTGATTGTTCTTGATATATATGTGTGTGTGTGTGTACGACATATGTTTTATTGTAAGATTGCAGGTACAGGACATCGACTCCACCTGGATTCATAGGTTTGAGCGTGTCCATTTCCCAATGGATAGTTGATTGGGAGATAGTAACAGGGTTTCCTTGTCAAACCACAACCATAGTCACAGTGTGTCGTCAGTATTTGTTGGTCATGCTTTGATGTCATGTTGTCTTCGTTGCCTTGTCATTTTTTTAATTTTGCAAGGTATGTTCTGTGGGAATTTAATGCTTAAAATGTTTTTAAGTGATTATTTAATTTATCTTGATTAATATTGTTAGAAGTTTTATATTTGATTTAATTGATTAAATTTATTTTATTTTGTAAAGTGATTTAATCTTTGAGATTAAATTTATTTTGTAAAGTGATTAGATTAAATTTAGTTAGAAATTAATATGTGAATTTTGAATTATTAAATGCACAAATATGTTAGAAAATATCTAGAGGAAATATCTGTGATTTGTTTTGGGAAAGATATTTTAATTGTGACGTGTTAGAAAATATTAAACACTATTGTTGGGAATTAATTCTCGAAGAGATTAATTGCATTAACTGAAAGAGGAAAGAGGCTACTTCACGGCAATGAGAAAAGATATTTTGGGAGGTTGTTGAAAATGGAAAGAGTTTGTTGAAAATTGTTGTAAGAAGTTCACGGGAAAAACATTTTGGCTTTGGTTTTGTTTTCATCTTTCTCGAAAAGTGGATAATTAGGAAGAAGCTTTGGTAAATTGGAATCTGGAGGCGAAGCTCTACTTCAAACATCATTTCCTCAAGCATCTGGAAACACGTTCTTTGATTGTTTTATTTAATTTCAAATTGGAAAGGCTATTAGCATTAATTTGTTGTTTTGGAAAGATTGCATGTACAAGAAGAATATGTCATTTGTTTAGAAGCTTTATAATATTTTGTAAATTTGAAAGATTGTCGTGTTTGGAAAAACTATTCTGAAAGCTTTGAGCTTCTGTAGAAATTGTATGTCATTTGTTTAGAAGCTTTATAATATTTTGTAAATTTGAAAGATTGTCGTGTTTGGAAAAACTGTTGTGAAAGCTTTGAGCTTCTGTAGAAATTGTTTTAAACTTTGATTTGTTTGGAATTGGAAAATTGTCGTAAAATCTTTAGAGCCTCTATAGGAAATTGTTTTTAAGCAATAGAAATCTCAGAGGGAAAACAATAGAAGATTTGGAAAATCTCTGTAGGAATGGATTTAAAATCTTCCTGTCAATTTGTGGAAAATCTCATTTGGATTTGGAAAAGATCTTTCTGTAGAAGATTGTTGTTTTTCATCCAATTTATTTATTTGATTTGGGAAATGAAACCCTCTGGTAAATTTTGAAAATATTGTCTGTAATTAAATTTTGTAAAAAAAATTGGCTTTTCTGGAAAATTTTGTAAATCTTCTCCTGTAGAAAAATTGGAAAAAATTGCTCTCTTCTGGAGCAATCATTTTAATATAAATATTCTTATATTTTGGTAAAGCTTCTATTAAAAAAAAATGATTTTAAAAAAACCAGAATGGAAATTGGTTCGGTGATTTTTTTAGAATCGCAGGAAAAAAATTTTAAAAAATTATGAGTTTAAATTGCATATGGGGGAAACTTGGGGACTGCCCCATAGTCGCGCCCCCTATGTGGGGTTCGGCTGCTTGCAGCCAAGCATTTAACAATGGTCGTCGTGTGGTTTCTTCTGTCCTTAACAATAGGTTCGATTTTATTTAACTTGATTTTAATGTATATAAGATATCATATATATACACAAATATATATTTATATATATTTGTATATATATATATATATATATTTGTATATATATATATATATATATGTGTGTGTGTGTGTGTGTGTGTGTGTGTGTGTGTGTGTGTGTGTGTGTGTGTATAATATATATATATATATACTTAGATATATATTTTTTATGAGATTGGGAAATTGTGATTGGTTTTAAATATTTTTAAATATATGTATATTTAAATATATATATATAATTGTATATATATACATATACAATTATATATATATATATATATATATAATTGTATATATATATAATGAATATTATATACGGTGCATGCAAATGCACAATTTAGATGATTTTAAAGTAAAATGTTTTAAAAGACGAAATTGTTTTTTTTTTTCAAATTGATGAATTTGGGTATTGATTTTAACAATTAGATTTAATTTCTTTATTGTTTGTAAATAAAATTGCATTGAGATTGAATTATTTGGAGCAATGTATTATTGGACCTCTTGCATTGGAATTGGATTTAGGAAATCCTAATGATAGTATCAATTACTATGCCTGAATTGTTTATTTATATTATGGTTTCTTTTGTTCACGTTGTTGGGGAAATCTGTTAGTTGTGATTTTGTAAGTCTTCCAGATGATGTTATTTTATGAGGGGGTTGTTGTGATTTATGGTTCAGCCCTTTATTTCCCTTGGGTAGTGCATTTGGTTGTTATTCAGTTTAAACACCCAATTACTACGAACGAGATGTGTTGCCTCTTGTATTTTGGTTGGGGATTTGATATCTGTTTTGTGCACTGTGTTTACCCTTGGGTTTGGATTAGATCCTTGTCTTATCAGTAGGGGAGTGGCTCTCAATGGGGGTCGACGTACAAATTGGTGCCAAGGTAACTCATGTGAGAGTTAGTTAATTCAGTGGAAATTAAATAAATGTATTAGGGGAAAGGGTAGCTTAAATCATATAACTTGTTATTGTGCCTCGCTCATGGGCTCAAAGGCTTGTTTAGACTTGGGATGAGACGATAAGGCATGGAATGGCAAGATCTTTATCTTGTCCCTTTGAAAGATAATTGATTCTGCATCGGTTTGAATGTGGGGTCGGGGGTTGTGAGAGGCTACCAGGATAACCCAAGATGGGGGTCGGGGCCTAGGAAGATCTGCCAGGATAACCCATGCTACTTTGTGATGACACTCCTCCTATGATAGCAGTTTGTATTGTACAATTGTAGTACTTGATTTCATTTACTCTGGAAGCAATGTAACCTTTATGTTAAGTATTGCACTTGTATGGTTTAGTTTTGTGAGTTGCATGTGTCTAGAGGTTGTTGGTTTTTATTAGGAATCATTTTTACAATCTCCTACCATGGGGGGTGGGCCTTCAGGTACCACTTGGTTGGGTGGAACGTGCACCTTACACCGTTGGGTTCCCATTTTATGTTCATGATGGCGGGATCTTCCAAATTGGAGAGATCGTGTGTACCAACTGCTTTGTACCTTATCTTATTTTATATTGTATTAGTTGGATACTTTGTATATGTACTACTCCTCATTTGTATTCAAGGAGGATTCTTGTATCATTGTAATTGTAACATTATTGTATGATCTACCTCATTTTGGAAATGAGCTTTTTAATTGATTTATTAGATGAATGCAATCTATGAATGATTCTTTAATGCAATTTGTATCTTATGAGATGAGTTAATGTTATTGGATGTATGCTCTTTATTTCATGAGTATTATTTTATATGTTATGGATTAGTTTATTTTTATATGTTATGGGATTCACATGTAAGTGTTGTTGCGTACCTTAGAGGATGCATGTGTTGGTGTAGTTCACTTTACTTCTTATTGATTACAACTTTTTTTTTTAAATTGTTACGCTTCCGTTGTAGATGCATCTTCCTCTAGGGTTATGTGGTAGGGCGTTACAATATTTTGTCGGCAAGTAGTATTAAAATAATCTATAATTATTATAATTTTGATTTCCATGTTTGTACCAACACTAGATTCCATATATTTTGTAGATCACAACTACTAGTATACTTAGCATATTTTCATCATTGGCAATTTCAAAATCATACCAACTAGTGGGAACATTGAATCTACTATTTGGATTGAGTATTTTCACTTACAAGGGTTTGCAAGCTCGTTATATTGTTGATTAGCATTAGGATTTGCATCTACATTTGTATTTGTTCATTATTTCAACTTGCACACGTTTGGAAAATTGCCTATTTCCTAAGGATGTCTAATTAGGGTCATGATCTTGTTTCCTAATTTTTCTACCACTCATAATATTGAGTAATTTTTATTACTATTTGAAGCAAGTTACATATTTCATTTTATGCTATTATTCCTAGCGATGCTTAGGTTAAATGCACATATCAAAATATTGATTTTCTCTATATATAGAGGTTGAAAGAACAAATAGGGGTTTGACTAGCTTGAAAAATCATATGCGACCTCCACCTTTTCCTCTATTTCAAATACAAATGTGGAATTGTAGCATCTCAATAGTTTAAAGATTCTTGTCTTTCTACAAATGATTTGATTTTGGCTCTTATCATAGTTTATATATCTCTTGCATCAGTTTTATGTCGTTGAATTTGTCTCTTTCTTTTTGCATGTCCTCTTCAATTTATTTTCTTGATTGCAAAGGACCCAAGAACGATCACAATAGCATCCTTATGGATGCACTAGCATCTTGACAATCAAATGTGTGCCTATTTTCATGAAATTGGTTCATTAGTTCCTCATTACAATCAATCATTTTAGGTTCCACTTTGATTTCTTGTTTTCTATCTTATTTTTGCAAGTACTATTATTATCTATCAAGATTGTACATTTAACCCTTTAGAAATTTTTGACATCTTAACAATTGGCACATAATTGAGCTCTTCACATTTATGCATAAAAATTAATAGCATAAAATCATTTTCCTATGTTCATGTATTCATTTCCCTACTAATTTATATTTAGATTAGGAATATATTTTAAATGACACTTTAATAGTTTGAGTAAAAGAGAAAATAAATTAATATTTTAGTGGTAAAAGAAGTTGTTTGTGCTTTGTTTAATTTAAGTAAACTCTTTTATTAGATTGCTAGTGGATTTATAAGATAGTTAAGAAAAAGAATTTATCCTAATAAACTATAATAATCTAGTTATTTACTATCCACATGTTTTTTGTGAACTTGACATGAACTTTGAACTTTCTTTATCATTTCCCTTTGAATTTCTCATCAAGGAACTTCTTCCTAAATAACCAAGTCTTCCTTTTTGTAATTTAATTATAGTTTATACTAAAAACCTCCCAAACATGTCATTAAATAGAGTCTTCTTCTTTAGTGGGAAAGAAAATATAGTTGTAGTTTAAAGACTTCAATGTGAGTGCACCAAGGACCTTCTACTATGCTAGTGTTTGTCTCTATTTGTACACAAACACTGCTATTTGTGTCCCTATTTTCCCTAATATGGATCTTTATTTCTCTTTATGAATACATCTTATTTGAATATAACTTCTAATGTTGCATTCAATTGTGTTATCTATGATAACACTTTGTTCAAAGAGAACCAAGAGATCAACCCCCTTTATTGGGACAATGATATGTTATTAGAGCTATAAGAAATTATTTATGGCCCTTCACCTTGCTTTATAATTCCACCATCAATCTAGTTCCCTTGGGCACACATGTGATATCGAATAGCTTACTATGCATGATTATTGGCCCATATCATCAATTGGTTGATATTAACCACCAAAATATAATCGATCAAAATATCAATCCTATGTGGGCACCCAAATATCACAATTACTTCCAATCATGTATCTCGTCAAATATTGGTGTACAAGAATTCTCCCTCTTTTCCCACTTCTCCCCCTATTCATCTAGTTCTTGTCCTTTGGGGACTTTGCAATTACACTAAGGATTCCTCTTTATTCGTTCCTTGATCATCTATAATACCAATGGATACACTTGCTACTAATCTAACACAACAAATCTTGACATACAACACTTGACAAATCTACTAGAACAATCTAGTACCAGTTTCATTTCTATATCCTAATTTGTTTCCCATGCCAGCCCTTCACATTCCACCTCGAAAAGATTACAATGTAATAGAACAAATCTAATCCACACAAGCAAAAATCTCCCTTTGGGACTTTCTAAGGTTTCTTCTAATATTTGACACCATTAAAAAGCTTTACAAAATAATCCAATTCCAACTTCTACTAAGCCTACCAAAATTGAATGTATTTGGATTAACACAACAAAGATTACCTTCTTTCCTTCTCAGCTTCTATCTTGTAATGTGCAAGAGGAAAATCTACATCTTCTCATTGTGGTTGACATTAACACCACTGGAATTAAATGATCTTTAGTTGACAATGGTTCTTGCTCAACATTTTTAGTTTAGACTTCCTCAATCGTATCCATCTTAATACCTCTAATCTCACTCCTAATGTTTTTACAAAAAGATTTGACAAAATTGGAAAAGATTTATAGGGACTATCAAGCTCCCCATCACTCTTATCCCTATCACTCTTACCACCTTATTTCATGTCCCCTTAGCAATTGGTTCTCCTCATCACTTGAATTGAAATCTATTATAGTTTTGACATTGAGTGTGATTTTTTACCAAAATTCTTCTTAATTTTGAGCATGTAACTTGAGTTCGAAGAGGTTATGATTTCCCAATACTTCAATTTCATTTAACTTAAAGATCTACGAAATTATTAAACTCTCATGTTGCACTAGCAATCGGTTCTCATCAATTGAAATAAAATATATAATAATTTTGACATTGAATGTATGTTTTGTTATTCACAAAAATTCCTCTTAGTTTCAAACACAAAACGTGAGCTAAAAGAGGTCAACTATGATTTCTCAAATCAATTAATTTTTTCATTTTTATAAAATATAATTTTATTAAAAAAATAATTTCCTTTCATAAATTTAATTTACATTTTTATTACTTGTCATGGGACATAATACAATTAAATTATTTTTCTTGAATATAATTGACTAAGAAGTTTGAGCTATGGGAAAATTTGTAGGGAAAACAAAGTAAACTATTTTTTTAAATGATTTTCATTTTTTGCTTTATAAAGTCATTTCATTAAATCTTTCTAAAATAACTAAATGTTATTTATTTTCACCTTTTTTTAAGAATAATTTTTTAATGTATGTAATTGTTATTTTTTTATTAAAGAAAATCTCACAAAAATCATTTAGCTATTTACACAAGAGGCGTCTACAGTGGCATCCACCAAAAAGCAAAAATCTGTGTAAGAAAAAACGCTTCAGCTAGAAATTGACGGTCATCAAAACGAAACTGACGATAGTGGAAGCGCCACTTGTGTCTGTATGGCCTGTGAAATGGTATGTATTACGCATGATTTACATTGATGCCCATTATGTTTTGCATGTATAATCCTCCACTCTATAATGGTTGCAAAGTACTGTTTCTCTTTCCTGAACAGCTTATATAAATCTTTAGCTTTCGCTTCATCTCCTCTTGGTCTTTTAGGAACAACACGCATATCATGGAGCCCAATGTATAGGCATAGGCAGCCTACAGAGCTCTGTAACCAATGACCCCTGCACAGCCCGTGAGAGCCCACTTCCATTCTGGAGCATTCAGCGCCAACAGTCTTTTGAACAAAGGAGAAGAAGCTTTCATCTTCTTGTTTTTCATCTCATTGTATTCTTCTTCATCCATGTTTTCTTGCTCTAGAAATATTTCATTATTCTTCCATAAAATAAAGCACTGCGTTCTATTTTCTGGAATGCCCTATTTTATAGAAATAAGGGATGTCGTTTTCTAGAATTTCTCAGTCTGGTAGAAAAATGATTTTACTTTCCCATAAAATAAATCAATGCAAATCTTGTTCTCAAATGTCTCAGCCTGGTAGAAATTGTATCATTATTTTCCCTTAAAATAAAACAATGTGGATCTCCATACTTGCAAATAATTGACAGGCAATGACTGTTGAGATCTGTTGAAGAATCGGGTATTTTAAAATATTGCCTTATCCCTGCATCTCCACGTCTCTGGCATGTTATAGGCTACAGATAACATTCACAGTGAAAGATTTATTGTTTATTTGAGTGCAATTCTGGATTTATTGTTTATTTGAGTGAAAGATTTATTGTTGTTTATATTATCTCAAACTGCATTATTCATTGTTGTGCTTTACCCATGCATAAGCATTGCAAAACTTTGCAAACCATTCAAAAACAATTTCTGCTTTTTGGGGAGCCAAAAATCATATTTAAAGAGTTTATCTTTCCCAATTACATTGTTTTCCCTAATTGTTTTATTATATGTTAAATAGTTTTTCATTAGCATTGGAATTATTGGAAAAGATCTCACGGTATTGCTCTATCAGGGTTTTGGGTAGGTAAAATATCTAAAAAACAAATTATTGTTTTAGATTTATGGTAACTGGCAATATGAATGCAACTTTCAAATATCAATAGTGTTTATATAAGTAGTGATAAGGGACATTAAAATTTATCTTCAAATGTGGTGATTACTATTTCAATTTTTATCAGCAATAATATTGAAATTTGTGTTTTCTTCTATTATCAATTGAAAATTATTTTTTGACAAATTGTTTTTATTTTTACTTTAATCTGAAAAAATGAGGGGTGACATTTAGTCCGAGGAACTTTTGGTACTAAGAATCTTGTTTGAGTAATTTTTGTACCAGGGAAAAGCCTCTGATATATACAAATTTCATTTTAATATGAAATATAAAATGAAGTAGAACTTGAAAGTATTTATTCTAAAAATGAAAGCTGCACATTAATTACATTATCATAAATTTAAATCGAAATGGATCCATTTCAATGTCTCCTTTAAAAAATAGACACCTCAATAATGATAACTCTCGACGTATTTTATATATATTAATATTTAATATATGTATGCTAGTTTATAGAGATTTGGATTCACACTATTAAAATAATAAAATAAAACTTAAATTAAAACACGTCCATAAATTAGCATATAAAGAAAATCTTCCAAATTTGATTTTACACAATAAAAATAAAAATTTAAATTAAATCTTAAACTATTTGATATTTTGCCACTTTTTTATTTTTCAAATCTTATTAACTTCAAAACATACATAAATACAAATAAAAATTAAATTTAAATAACTAAAATTATAATAATTATTAATTAAATTATTTATAATTATATTATTATTAGTTATTATAATTGGGATTAGGATTAAAATTAAGAATAAGGTAAAAATATTGGTTAAAACTATTTAAAAAAATTTAAAATATATATATATTATTAATAAAATCACTAAAATATGATTAATAGATATAATGTTTCAATATTTTATTCATCTAATATTTTTATTTCAAATCTTTTTCATAGAATTTTTTGTAATGTCACTCTTCAATTCTTTATTAGAGTTAGGGTTATGACCATAGTTATGGATAGTGTTATGAACATAATTAGGGTTAAAGATAGGTCTAAAATTAAAATAATGGTTTAGAATTTATTGTTAGGATTAGGGTTAGGGTTAGGGTTAGGGTTAGAATTAGGGTTATGACCATAGTTATGTATAGTGTTACGACCATAATTAGGGTTAAAGATAGGTCTAAGATTAAGATAATGGTTTAGAATTTATTAGGGTTAAAGATAGGTCTAAGATTAAGATAATGGTTTAGAATTTATTGTTAAGGTTAGGGTTAGGGTTAGAATTGAAGTTAGAGTGTAAGTGTAAGTGTGAGTGTGAGTGTGAGTGTGAATGAGTGTGAGAATGAGTGTGAGTGTGAATTGGGGATAGGGTTAGAATTAGGTCATGCAAAGAACTAATTAACAATACTAAAACACTATAATTAACAAAATTTAAATTTATTTTTATTCATATTAGTAAAACTTACATTTATTTTTATTTACATTAGTAAAACTTGCATTTATTTTTTTCCAAATCTAAAAAACAATAATTAAAATACTATGAAGACAAGTTGGCACTTGTTTATTTTTAAAAATGAATTAGTTTTTTCTTTTAATCATTCAATATCTTGAATACAACAATATTATTTTAACCATATTTCCGTAGTTGTAAGCGGTAACTTAGACCACATCATTTTATCACGGAACTCTTCATCCAAATTAAGCAAAAAAAAAAAACACTCCATGAGAATAAATAGAGTTTTTAATAAAAAATATCATGAAACATTGTATTCGTTCTTAAATTTGCTTAGGCCAAAATCTAGATTATTTATTTATTTTTCTAAGGTAAGCTACTATTTTCCCTTCACTCATAAAACTTGATTTAATTTTTTAAAATATTTTCCAATTACGTAGAGATCGCCACAAGCCTTCAAAAACAATTTCAATTACAATACCCCACTAATGTCGGCAATCAATTTAACAACCATAACTTACAAAAATGAAGGCACCAATACCCCACATACACAATAAATATATAATATTCACATACAAAGAACTGATGTCTTTTGGTAACAATGAATAATCACAAATCATATTTGAATGAATGAATGAATCGTTTTTTATGACGTCCACGAGACCATCAACCTATGGGACCAAGCGTCGAAACTTTAACCATTTGCCAAGTTCTTTTCCATGTCCACCCTCCTATTATAGATCTTGACCAAGAAGTCAGCAGTTTTGAGGAGCCTAGTCTCCTTTAAAAGTTCATTTAGATTGCCCACCTTCAAATTATCTTCATATTGGATACGGATATCATCATAAGCAGCACACTCAATGATGAAGTGTCATTCAGTCTCAACGACCCCTTTGTTGCAAAAAATACAAATTCTTCGCTCCCAAGCTTCCTTGGGGACAACCCACCTACCTATCTCACATCTAAGATGGTGCGCCCCGGTTCTCAATTGAGTGACCAAAAGCCTAGCCTTGCTTTAATTGCAACCCTTAGGTAGTCTTTCTCATCGTGCTCCCACGTGGGGTTAACTTATGGATATAATGTGTCTTTTTACAGCCAAACTACTTAGTCCACATAATAGACCTAAACTTTTTTAGCACATACTTTTTTATCTCAGCATTAGTGTTGGGACACTCATGCAATCTAATATTCCATTTGCTCAACCACTTGTTATTTTGTTTCATCCAAGTCTTCTTTCTACGGTTTAGCTCCTCCCCAACAACCATTTTGGGCCAACGATGTGTATCCATGTTCTCAACTTTTTTTAAGTAACTTATTAACCGAATGATTGTAGATGCCTCCACCGGGAATGTACCAGTTTCAGCCAAAAGAATCTCATACGGAACCGAGGATTTGACTTTGATGCTAGTAGTGATCAAATATTTTTGAATTCCTTCAACTTGCCTCCACTTGTGGTTTGACATGCTACCCCCCCAAACCTCACACCCATAAAGGACAACCGATGCTACCAACAAACCAAAAAGGGTTTTTTTTGTTTTTCAATCCCATAACTCCGCTGTCCTACATCTGTTCTGCAGTAAATAAGACGCCCTCCAGCCACCTTGATTTGGGTATATAACATTGGATGAATTTGTCTGAAACAATTTCTGGTTCTCGTTTCAGGGCAGTACAGTAGGCCTGGTGCAACTTATTTTTACAAGTTTTCAGCATAAAGTGTTTGTCTAGAACTGTCTATGTGCTGCAGATCTTGTCTTCTAATACCAATCAGAAAATGCAAGTTTCAATAGTATAGAGTATGCTCTACATAATCGTGCTTATGAGAACCTTACGGTTCAACCGAGTTCTTATAATTATTTTTTCTTTCTTAATGAATCTCGACGATAGCAGGAAATCAATTTATGTTTTATTAAAAAGTTCAAAATCCATGATATTTATCTTACCTAATGTTTGTTTATTTATAATGTTCTTCTGCCCCATGAACACTCGTGGACTATTTACTTTTTTAACGCGGTTATTAGATTTTACTTGGAAAACATTTAACATTTTTTTAAGGAGATTTGATCAAATATATTTGAATGACCGTTTATAATTATTTGATTAGTTTTAGTTATTTATGTTTATTTGAACTCCTTTCTCGGTCTGTGGGATGTAATTTTCTAGTCTTCCTTTGAGGTGTGATCCCATTCCACGATTTTTACTTTATAATTAGTGATGCAATTTATATATGATTTAGTAGAATGCACTATTCAATCAAAACAAATCAACAATTGCATTTTAAGCTTAAACGGTTGTACACATTGCGATAAAAAAACTTATGCCTTACAGATTGCTCATCCTTTCAATGGTAAAAATTACAGCAGCATCCACTTTGTATCACTTCCAGATAAAAATGTACATCTAGAGAACAAATAAAATTCGACCTCTGCAAAATATCTTTGGTTCTGTTATCCAAGAACTATCTAAAGATCAGGTAGTCACATTGGCATGCATTGATTACCAATCCTCATTACCTCTATCTTCTAAGCCACTCATATCAAGAATGGATGCATCAACAAGGGACTGATAGCAAGTAATTAGAAGTGTTATTGAATGAAGAACGGAGGAGAGAGAAAACTGAAACTCAATGCTAGGAAACAGCAACATATAAAAAAGATAACTTTATAAAAAAAATAACAAATTATAGGACACAGTACCTGTAATTCTTCTTCACTGCTTTTGAGTTTTGCTGTATAGTCTCTAATCTGCAAGAAACAACTTTGCATCTGCAAATCAAAATAGAAACCAAGAAATATTAGATCCATATGGTACAAGCTCATGGCATAATCTGAAAATACCAATCTAGGCAAGTTACCAAAGCCAACATGTCAATATCATATATTGCTAAGCTTGCAAATACAAGCAGACCTTCCTAAACTGTGTTTCACGTTGCAGAGTTGCTTTCCTGACAAGAGCAATGGATTCCTCCAGTTTCTGATCACAAAGAATTGATCAGACTGCATGTTTCAGGGACAAAAATATTTTTAATTTAGATGTTATCACTGTCAACCAATTTTACCTGTGATTTCTTCTGCATTTCAGATATGAGAAGCGATTTCTTATCAGATTCCTCCTCCATTCTGGCAATCTATAACAAGAACATTTTTTTTCAATTAAACTGCAAAAATATCCATGCTATTTTAATTTTAGAGACTAATGTAATATAATTTCCTTTTCCAACTCAATTCTGATTTTTCCAGACCCTTAAAAGATGGAAAAACAAGACATCTTTAGAAACGAAGACCTGAGAATACTAATGCTTGGTTTTAAAGTTTCTCAACAAAGAAGAAAATTAAGAATAGAAGACAAAAAGAGTTAGCATTTGGAACCCATTTGTTTGTGCAATATGCTTAAACACGGTTCCAATTGTGGTTGAACTCCTGTATGTAATAGAAATTTCAAAAGAAAAATGTAGTCGCCTAACTAGATAGCAGACAAAGGAGTAAATAACTGCAAAAAATTGCATCCAAATATATAATTGAATATGGTGCAAGAAAACCTTGTGTAGATCAGTTCACTTCACTCAGTTCTTCTGATACATTGTGCATGATCAGTGTTGGCTCTCAAAGCTGTTGGATCCCCAAACCCTAAAGTCAAACCAGACCTAAACCCTAGGGAAAGTCAGCTTAAGCAATTAGACTTGCAACTTATGATCAGGCAAGGACAACTTTGAACCAATTCATAAGAAAAGATACCTTCTTCTTTAAGCTTTGCTGGGTCAATGGACGTAATCCCTAAGGTCAATTTACAGGACAATTAAAGAGAAATAGTTGTAACTCAACAAACCTTGAATAAAACCATACTGTTTACATTGTATGGCTCCAAATCTTGTCACCAAGCTTCAATGTGCTGGTTTATAACTATCAAGACCACTAACCCCTTTTAAGCAAAAAACAACGCATGCATAAGACTAAAGATACACTATTTTTATCACCAACGATGTGTTCAATCTCAAACTACAGTTCATGCATGATTGTAAAATAAACCACATTGCATACCCTAAAAAATTAATACTTGAAATGGCCTCTAAAGAAATGAAATCGCTACAACAATGGGTTATGCAAAGTTGGAAAAACAAATAAAACTAAATATATTGAAAAGAGTTTATTTTATTATATTGCATATAAAGTGGTGTGATGAATAGGCTAACTTACTGCAGATTGGTGCCTTAATCCTACAGGATTGACAGTAGAATCCTGTAATACTTACAGCACCACACATCACTTTATAGTTTCCGAATGAACTCAACCACACCGCCAGGACATGAGAAGTACCCTAGTACCATCATTATTGTTAAGGAGAAAACCTCTAAAACACACAAACTAGGGCATAGTTGAAAATCCATCTACAAAGCTCAACAACCACCATAAAGACCACCCAATTCCTTGGGGAGACCCCACGGGATACAAACATGTAGAAAATACTCACAACTACCCATGTGTACAGCCCTTGGAACAATCATCCTCGTTATAGAAAGGAAACATTTTCAAATGGACTAGATTGCCTTGAAGACCATCAAGCACTAAGTGCATGTTAAACATTTTGAGGCTTTAGTGAGACCAACAACGAGCAAAGGAAGGGATTGTAGATCAATGACCAATGCACAATGACCAAAAGGAAACTGCCAACAAGATGTTTGCACTCTAGGGCACTTTGGTCATTGTCCTATGAGGATATGACACGCAATTGCATTTCATTCAACACATAAGCCTTTTGGGTTGAAAAGTCTTTGACAATTGAGCTAGCAATGTAGACCTATCATTGGTCATGCAAACCAATAGAATTTGCACATATCATTCAAGGAACCAAGCTACACATAAAGAAAGGGGGACGTCACAAGTTAGAGACACTGGCACCACATGGCACTCATTGATACCTCATCACAAAGGAAAATACACCACCTCAATAAAACTCAAACCTAACACCGCCAAAGGTGACACATAGTGAGCAATGGTTCATCCTTAAGTCACACTAGCCACCTTGAAGAACAAGGTGCCCATAGGGAAGAAATATTTGGGTCCATGTGTCATCATCACAAGACATGTGGCACCATAGACTTGCCCATGCATATCACCACAATAAAGATATCCATCCACATTCTTATGGACCAATGAGAATACACCACCAAAGAAGCAAATGCCACCTGTGCCATGAGTTGGAATAGTCACTAATGAAGGGATAAGCAATGAGCAAATTAAAGCTAATGGATGGTGCATGTGTGGAGATGGGACAATCGAACAGCTAGCATGCAATGGGTTAAGTGGAGTTGTGCAAAGAAAGGTTAGCCATTGTGCACTACCAATAAGGAGGTGACACATAGCTAACAAGAAGTGGAACTTGGCATGCAAAATGCAACTTGTGTGGGCGAATGAAAAATCTACTATCCAAAGTAGGGGGTGGAATCCCACGAACAATTTGCAACAATTGCATGAGAGGTGGAAAAGTGTGCCAACAACATAAAGCACACAAACTAAAGGTTGAGAAGCAATTGGCAAACTTCGAGTGGGCCAAAAAAGTCTGCACAACACAACAAAGGGTGGAGGTGGGCATGTAATTCATAAGAGTTGCACAATGGCATGGAAAGTACACAAGTTTGCCAAGAATGAAGCATGTAGAGAAACAAAGCAGGGAAGCAGACTGAATAGGCAATCATGGACATGACCCAAATCTCCAAAATGGCTTACGAGAGGGGCAAGGATGAAGGCAAAATTGGCAAATTTTGCACATCTACATTAGACCTTTGAAAGTCCACAATGAGCTACATAGAAACCCTAAACCCCTCAAACATAGAATCCTAGATCTCAAGGCACAAAACAAAGGCTCAGAGAGGTAAGACACTCAAAAGGAAGCACAAAATTTTCAAAAGGGCCCATTGATGAATTTCTCATTATTGGTTATTTGAGATGGGCCAAACAAGGTACCAAAACAAACATAGAGGCAAAAAATACAATTTGGGTGCATGCAAGAGTGGGAGCTAACATAGGCTCTAGTTGGGGACATGTGTCCCTAGTGGATACAATGAGAACACAAGCTTATCTTTGAGTGCAAACCAAAACAAAACACTAACAAGACAAAACAAGACAGGACAAAGCGAAGGGCACATAGTGCATTATGGCATGACAACCATAATTGTAGAAGAGGACAAAAGGGAAAGAGTATGTCCATCAATAATAAAAACCGTCAATGCTAAGAAAAGTAGTGCTTCAAATACTATCCACAGGAAACCAGCTCCATAAGATCATTGTCCAAGCTCTTGGGATAGAAGGTTCCCTAGCCATACTTGTTTTCAATTACATAAAGGCCAACCCAAAGAGGTTCCCTAGCCATACTTGTTTTCAATTACATAAAGGCCAACCCAAGGAGCCACAAATTTTGTGATAACCTCATAGGGCGTTAGCTCAAATCCACATACATTTTTTGTGATCGCCCAAATCCTAGCTCTTTCTGATCATCAATTTCCTGATGTGGGCAAGTTAAGAGCATATGGAGACTAGAATGAGGACAATGGATTTACATGAAAGGTATTGGTAGCTAGCCATCCAATTTACAATATAAGCAAATCAAAGAATTGATCAAGCCAAAATGGCTAATAGTGAGATGCAAATTCCGATCAAGGCAAATCGGTTGGATGCAAATAGAATTGAGTTAATGCCAAAATACTAAATAGCAAATTTCCTCACCCGATTCTAATACATGCCTTACAAGGCGAAAAATGTATTGAAAACAAAAAAAACATCCAGCAGATAAACCCATCAGGATCTTATACAATAAAGAGTAGGGATCTGGCGGTGAACCATTCAAGATCTTCAAAATATCAAATACTGGTGGCAAACTATCCAATAATTACAATATTGCAAGGAAAGCAATTATTTCACTTCAATAATCAAATCCGCGTAACTTGTCAAACGATTATCCAACATTCAAGGAAAAAGACATTTCATCAAATAGTTGGTATGAGACTGAAAACATATAAATAATTGCCCGGAAGAGGAAGATGAAACCTCTAAAAGAGGAAGAATGACAGAAAAGTCAACAAACCGCTGCTGCACTATCTGACAACATCTGGTAACTGCCCAAAATACTGATGAAAACTGTGATTGATTTCTAACTATAGGCACCACTGATGATACTCTTCTCCGCACTCAATATTCTAGTTTGCATTAAGATATTCACATTTACAAATCAATGACTCGAAACCAATGAAACTGTAATCAGATATTTTACTTTTGCACTTACAAGTTAATCAGCAATTAATAATGAATCATGAGCAATCCAGCAGTTGGCTGTTCTATTAAACTCGTCCCTTGAACTCTTGATAAATGTTTACAGATATTGTGCATCTCTGAATAGTAATAGATATATCAATATAACATGAAGACAAAACAACTCATGATTCCTCATCCATGGCAGCAGCTAGATTGAAGTCAGAAAATAATTGGCTGCAGCTAGCTTGAAATCAGATAATAATTGGCTACAAATATTAATGTATGTCATTTCCAACAGTAGGCTGCACTGAAGGTGTAAATCAAATTCCTCCTTCAAAGCTACGATCACCTAATAGCTTCCATTGTCTATGTAAATATTCAAAATCCACCCAATGAGTGGCATCAACTCCATGAAAAAGGGCACATCTACAGACAAATGTGTTAGGCTGTCTCCATAGCAGGTCCCACTTCGGGTTGGTAAATCTAAAATAAACCAAACCAACAAAGTACTGCAGAAAATAATGTAAGGTATGGCACTTGAATTTTTTGCAGCAATCCAAGCATGGGTTAATATTCATTCAAATATCATAATCCCTTTATGCATTACAATGCTAAGAGGAAAAGAGGTGGCAGAATACTCAAAGGAAATCAGTGATCCAAACAGAAATTCGCACACCCCTATATATGGCAGCAATGATAATAATATTCATTAAAGCTAGCATCTCAATATCTATTTTTTCAATCCAAGATCTTTCATTAAGAAACTAGAATATATACAAATATTTGAAATCCCATCTTGCATTCAAACTGATAAAACCAATCTAAAACCCCAAATAACAGAAACACCAAACATCTAAAATCTCCAATCCTGTGAAAACACACAAACACAAACCAACAACACTGAAAACTGTACTCACAACTCAAAACCCCAAAACACACAAAAACACAAAATAACTGAAATCCCCAATCCTTGAAAACACACTAAGAAACACAAACCACCAATATTGAAAACTATGATATCTGCACTCACAACTCGAAACCCCAAAACTCAGTAACATTGAAATCAATAACTCAAAACTGAATACTAAAAACTTATCAGTTGAAGCACATTATCAAACCCTGAATGGAGATGCACTACAAGATATAAGAGTTTTCGTCCTCGAAGCTTCACAAATTCAAAGGATTTTCATCCTTGAGAAGAAAAGAAAGCACGTTCAATTTTTAGAAATGAAATTGTTTCAAAAAAGCAAGACAACCCTTTTTGAAAACATTCCTTGTATTAATAGCTTTCTTTGAGGAAATAAAGTATAATATTATTTTTTTTAAATTATCTCCTCAAAATTATAAAATTATAAGTGTCCTTTTTACTCACCTTTTTGCACCATGGGCCTAGCAACACTTTATTTAATCATTTAAATTGATCTTTTTAAATAATTAATATAAGTCGTCTTTTAATATAAAGTTACTTTTTTGACAACTTAAATTAATTATTTAATTATTTTGATAATTTTGAAAAAAAGTGACATGACAAACTTGCCATGCGTCCCTATGTCCTATGATCTTCCTTTCCACATGAGGACTATATCTCACACTTGGAAACACCTTTGAATAGTGAAATATCCCCTTACAATTTTTTCCAAATTTCAAATCAACTTCACCCATCAGCATTAGCAAACCAAAAACCAGCTGATGAAAGTAACCCTACACCAAGAATGTGCACCAAGATCCCAATGACGGGCGAGGTGTGAATATATGGCGCCAGGGATCGTTAGCTTGTAAAACAAAAACGGCTGGAAAGTACAATGAGAGAAGGCTTAGCCAATCAAAATGAAATGAGATGCAAACTCGACCACTTATTCAATGGGAGTGTATTACAAGAATAAACATGAAACATGGCTCAGCCAATCAGCAATATGTGAGATGCAACTCGACCACTTATTCAACAGGAGTGTAATACAAAGTACTAAAAGTAAATGTTCAGGCAACTAGCCAACCCCTTCCGCTTGTCCAGCGGGCAGTACAGGAAAGTAAATTGCTAAAAGTAAAAGATGGCGAGGCCTGTCTCTTCCACTAAGAGTGAGTATACAAAGTAAAGTGCAGAAAATAGAATGACTGAATCAGTACTACTGATAACAGCCTTACAATATAAAGTAATCTGCAAATTACAAAGTGTATAAGTTGTCCAATCCACTGCAAAATGATGTTAGATGATCATCAAAACTTCACAGGCTATACTACTCAGGAAACAAGCCAAAATCTGAACCTTCAACAATCTGATATAAAAAACAGCGAACAGAAAATGCAAACCAGCAAACATGAATCACACCAAAATGCTCATAACTCGTTGTAGACACCTCCAAATGACATGAAACCAATTGCAAATAAAGCATACAGGGTAGGCACCCAAGATAGAACCAAGAAACTGCATCAAACACCTCAGAATATTTTATACACACTTCCCAATGCAAGTACAAGCAAAGTACAATCTCCAAGAAAGGGTGACCAACAAGATAAAACCCAAGACTCCAAAATAAAATCCGAAACTTTGCAAGAAGGGCGCCCAAGGTAGACTGAAGCATAGGTCCAATACCTAGAACCACCAAAAAAATCGAGCAAAGAGCAATGAGTGAAAATGTGCTTCAGCCAAAGCACGAACCAGCAACACCAAAATATGAAATATCAATCAAACAACCGACTTGAAGTTCAATCTGCAACCTCTGGATGAACAAGCAATCTCAACCAGCTAGGTACTATCTCACAAGTACGAAATTGATAAGCTAGGAGGTATGCATTCCTCGAATCAATGTGTCTGAAATCATTTCAGCAGCATTTCGTTAAGATAAACAATGGATGAATGCAAATGAAGACCAAGTCTCTTATTTATAACTTCTTCTCAAATTCAAATCTCATTTCCCTACAATTAGGGCACCCAAACATGACATTCAAATTCACCTTTTATTTCCTACATTTGAATTTCATCAAGCTCTCATCTCCAAGTCATCCCATATGAGAGAAAAACCACTTTATTAAAATGCAAATATATTATGAGATTGGCATCCCAAAAGGTTAAGTCAAATACTTTATAAAAATTGCCTTTTTAATAAAATTAACTTATCTCTCCAAGAAGGCATCCTCCAAACCTTAGCAAAAATATTTCACTTAAAATATAATGTTCATCAAATATCAAACATGCCAAAATAATCACCTCAAATACTGGAGACCAAACTGCTCAAACTAACCTACTAGATATAGCCACTGATTTGAACTACAGAAACCCCTGCCATAAATAGCACTGCTAAAAATAGCACTTACTAAAAATAGCATACTGCTAAAAATAGTGTGTCCAAATGCATTTTTACCACATTTTGAGCAGCTGTCGCAACTTACTAAAAATAGTAAGTCCGAAAAAGTCATTTGTTTTAGTTGCATGTCACACCATTGCAAAGCTCTTTGAAAACCCATAAAGAATCCAAAATCCAAACCGTAAAACTCCAACATGCAAACCCCCAAAACTGTCAAAATATCCTCCTAGAAAATAGGAAACCCTAATTTCAGATGCATGTCATACCATCCTGAAGCTCTCTGAAAACCTAGAAGGAATCCAGAACCAATCTACAAAACACCAACATGCAAACCCCTGAAATCACAAAAGAAACCTCCTAGAAAATAGGAAACCCTAATTCTGCCTCCGACTAGCCCACAGGCATCCAAGAATAGGCTATCAATCACTGAAAAGTGTAGTGTTAAAAATGGGGACATTACAAATAATTTTTTATATTAAATAGTTGCTTCATTATTTCTTACTATAGCAAGTTTCTATCATGAGCAGCTTTCCTCATCTCATAGAACTTTATAAGCTGATTGATTCTTTGAGATATTGCATTATTTTCGTGTCCTACTTCTTGCAACAGTTCGTAGACTAGAAATTCTATATTGATAGGCAAATTGGCCCATATCCCATAAACTAAATCAAATGGACTTCTCATAGTTGATTTCTTATAAGTGATTATGCCTACCCAAAGAGTAAATATGCGCTTGTCATCCCACCTCTTCGTGTTCAATTGCAATGTCCTTATAATCTTCATGAAATTTTTCCTGCTATACTTAAGTTGCCATCCCTTGTAGATGATAAGGAGCTGAATATATCAAAGTTTATCTCATATTTTGAGCACAAATCAAAAAATCTATGGGCTCTAAAACACGTGGCATTGTCAGCAACAACCCTCACAAGCACTCCAAATCTTGTAATCACATGAGAAAACAAAAAGTCTATTACAACCTTTGATGTTGCACTTTTGGATGTGATGGCCTCTACCCATTTAGTCCAGAAATCTATTGCTACAAGTCTCCACTTGTAGCCATTACCAAATTTTTCAATGGTCTCACCTATGAAGTCTATGCCCCACTGTTGAACTGGTGGATTCTTGTTTAAGATATGGACAAAGAAAAGGGACCGTAACTGAGATGGGGTAAGGGGATGTGCACCTACAGATTTCATCTTGCCTAAGAACTTGAGGAAAGCATTACACCTCCTAACTACTTTGGGCACATTCTTGAATAATGTAGTCCACAAATAACTTGTCCTAAGAATCTTATGGTATAACCCTAATGGATTGTTAAAACAATTGATGCCATTAAGGTTTCTCCACATCAACTACTTTTGGGATGCCAACTTAAGTGTCCTTTGCTGCTTCTCAATCAAAACAGATGTACAATTTAAATTCTCCTAGTATACAATATTTTCATGCCATGGATCATCCTTTAAAGGACAAGGGGTGGGTGAAAAATTTTTAATTACATCATTTATCTTGGCTGCATTTAAATTTGTTTCAGCCATAAGGTTGGCCAAGCCTTGACCTCTAATCAGCTTTGTTGTCTACACCTCCATGTCAAACTCTTGTATCTTGTTCATCCACCTACACCTTTGGCCTAAAGCTTATTTCTTTTAGTTTAATGATATCCCATATTCCAGGCATCTTTTAAAAATCAACTCCAAGTGCTTGCAATGATCATTTTTGTCCTTAGAATAAGTTGTGAGGCCATCCTAATAAACTGGATAATCTCATCAATTATGCCAACTAATGAAATGTGTGTAGCCTTTTGCAATGTAGCCCCAACATTCTTAAAACCAATAGGCATCCTTCATAGACATATGTTCCCGAACAAAAATAAAAGTTGTCTTTAGTTGTTATCACTCATTAACACCTACTTAGTTGTAGCTTGAGAACCTATCCATCATAGACATAAGTTCTAACCATTTCACTCTGTCATAAATAGTCCATGCTTGGTAGAGGAAAGTTGTCCTTAAAGAATTTGATATCCAACTTTCTAAAGTCCACACAGTCTTATCTCACCATTCTTTTTCCTCATTGTGAGAAGATTAGACACCAAAGAAAAATGCCTAATAGGTTTGATTATTCCACCCTTAGTAAGGAAATCAACATTTGCTTCTTTGTTGGCTTCAACTTCGTACCAATATATATCATGTTGCGAGATGCCTTAGTCTTTAAATTCATACCTTCCACGTCAGCATCACTCGCTAGATTGCTTCTAGTACTTTCAAGTGCAACAGCCCCTTAGGGATAGTATTTGTCTTCAATTGTACAATATTTTCCCCAACTAGTGTTTCCTTGCCATCCTGATGGTCCACCAAGGGCTACCAATCAATTACTTGTTTATCAAACTCATCAACACAATCGAGAAACCTGTATATCTATTGATTATCAACAAAGACTTGCCAACTATAGATGTTATCAAGAATTGTTGGCCTCGTAAGGATTTCAACACTATAAGGGCAATGAGGAGATGCCCAATTGGCATCAAATTTAGAAGCCCAAATAGCGAGTACATTAGCTGTAGTATTGTCTGAGACATAGTTGGAAGACTCTATTGGACTCGCCGCGGACTCAGCGAACTCGGGAGTCTACAAGCTAGCCAAGCCGACTTGGCACGGACTCACGAGTCAAGTCTCTGGCTTGGACTCCCGAGTCCTGTGCCTGGACTCTTGCCACAGCTGGAGGCTACTTTCTCAGCTTTAAAACATGATTTTTTTCATTTTTTTTGCTAAGCCCTAGCCAAGTTTTTTGCCGAGTCAGTGCCGAGTCCCAAGTCCAAGTCCTATTTTGGGCTGCCAAGTTCGCGCCAAGTCCGAGTTTTCAAACTTTGGTCTGAGATATCAACCCAATGGATACCAAAAGCATTAAACATCTCTATGGTATCCCAAACACCATTCCTATACATTTTTAGTATCTTATCTTTTGTTGCATATACTCCCCCTTTAGGCATTTGATACCATGCTTCAATGCAATATTTGGTCCTAAAATGAGAGCTTCATACTCTACAATATCGTTTGTACATGTAAAAGCTAAATGAAAATTTAAAATTGATACCATCAACAGAAACAAGTACAATGCCTACACCAGAACATCTCAAGAACAAGCTCCATCAAAGAATATATCCTACCAATCAGTTTCAAAACAAGAAGGTTGAGGGCAAGAATGGGATCAATAGGGTTGCCTACATTGTCATTACAATAGACAATGAAATGATCAAGCCCGTTATCCATGTAGAGTGCCTCATTAGTGGCTTCTCAAGATCTTCAGTAGTGTGAAGCAGCCTCTTCTCTCCACACAACTTCTTCTCCGTGCAAGGGGATAGTAGCATACAAGAGGTTCATTTGTATACTACCCACAACGGATGCACCCCACTTTCTTGATAACAACATAACCCACTGAGTAGGGCAATCACCTATGCTAATATCCATTGAAAAAGACTTACTAGGGTAAGCAGCTAACTGACCTACAAAATTAACAACACCAATGACATTTACCTCCTTTGGATCCATTGCAAAACACTTACCATATAATTTAGAGATTTTCATTCCTGGCTCATTCATAACTTCAAGAGGCATAACAGTGCTAAATATACCTGAATCTAGCATGCAATTGTGTACCAGACAATCTTTAATTAGCAAAGATGTCTAAAAAGGATCTATATTTGTTTGGCTTTCTGCTAATGATGTGCCTATATAGACCTCAGGCATTTCTTGGGTATTCATATCAGCCTTGATATCATTGGAAAAACTAACAAGTTGATCAATAATTGTAGGGACAACAATATAAGACAAAGCCCTGCCCTTATGCTCAGGTGTTCTAAACATTTCAGCCAGTTGTACTTGGATCTTGTTTGATATACAGCTAAAACCATGTGAATAGGAGTGTACTTAAGAAAACGTGTGGATTGGGGCATCATAATGCCATGTACATCAAGAATAAATTGCATGGATTGGATATTCGCATGGAAACCTTTGTTGTTTAGATTAACACAACTGCTCTTAGCAATCTCTTTTCCTTGTGAGATGTTTCTTTCACTCCACTTGATTTAGGGCTCATGTTCTTCTCCTTTGGGACCTCAGCATTGCTTGAAGGCATTTCAGCTTTCTTGGCTTTGGGGACAAACTTCCTTTATACTGTAGGATTCTGCATGGGTGCTCTTCTTTTCTTAGCCACTTTTGATGTAATACCACTGTCTCAGCCACTTTTGATGTAGTACCACTGCCTTTAATCTGTCTCTACCCTCTGTTTACCCTTATCTGTACTAGGAATAGCAACACTACGCTTAATTGCAGCATTATTATCATTCTGAAAACCAACTTGCCTATTTCTCTGCACTTGCATGATTGCAACCTCGGTTATGGCTTCAATATCATCATTGGAAGGTTTGGCCCTCTTCTATATCTGTTGCATAAGCTCCTTAGGATGTGCCAAATCATGATCTGGTATCTCATATTGACCCGAGGCATTGACACAATCATATTAAAGAAACTCATCATCAACGAATTTAGTCTCATATTCAGTTTGGTCGGATGTACCCACATCCTCACATGTGTACACCTAATCATCTACTTGTTCTTCATAATATTCTGGATCACCCTCATCATTGGGAAACTTCTCTTCCTTTATCATGGCAATAGCAACTACACATGCCTTACACCTTGGCAAATCATCTCGCATGTTCACTTGCTCTTTCCTCAATGGGTCAAGAGTTTCTCTCTCTTGATATCTCTGATTGCCTTATCTAGGGACAAACATGTTTAACATTCTGATATGATTTTTTAGACCAATCAGTATTATAAGGCCTGTTATACAAATGCAAAGCTTTGTTAAAGTATGGTACAGCCCTGGGCGGCGGCAAACATTTTCCATTTCTTGCGACTCTGTAAGTCAAGTCTTTAAGAGCACCCATCAACTTATCTAAGATAACATCTGCAGTTAGAGGCTTGCTAGACTGACTTTGATCGAGCTATGCAATCTTCACTTCAGCCCTCTTTATGTGCTTCCCTGAACCTCTCATGTTGCTGTCAATATTTACAGACATAGGATATGCTTCCCTCAAGGTTTGAGGATTATTATCTCTCAAGGGAATATCCTAACTTAGCATCAAATGCACCACAATATAGTAATAGCCATAAACACGTAGATTCATTAGGCATGAGGTTAGGAGGAGAAGTGTTAGGAGGCAACATTTCTCATTGTCACAATGAATCTACTACTGAAATCCACCACTAACTCATTGACACCTTTCCTTATATTAGTGAGTTCATGAATTGCAAACTTTGAGTCAATTATGTCTCCATATTGTGATCTAAACACCCTCATAAACTCCTCCCATGAATCAATGCTGCTATCAAGCAAACTCTTGTACCATTCTCTTGCACTCTCCTCCAAGGACTGCACAAACAACTTCATGATGGCATCCTCATCATCTATCTCATAATCATCTATGAGGTTTATCAAGTGCTTAAGATGTTTTTCACCTGATATAACATTATTGCCTTGAAACTTTGAAATCTTGCCTCTACTGTGATTAAGTACTAGGTTGGGAAAGTTTGTGATTCCAAAAACATCTAGTTGTTTGCACCTCTCCAATCTCAAAGGCTGTCTAACCGGTGGGAACCTCTGTTCATGTCTCCTAAAAGGAGCCCATGCATTCTGTGGATTATTAAATTGCTGCCCTTGTTGCTGATGATGCAAAGGCTGATTAGGAATTTCTCGCCCTTGATTCTGATTATGCTGTTTGACAAGTTGAGCTTGCTGCAACTCTATTTGTTCTTGGAGTTTTGTATGCCCTTCCCTAAGATGGTCAAATAAGTCCAAGCTCCCATCTATGGTTCTTTCTATGTTGTCACTATCAGGCTGATCAGGTTCATGTGCATCATAGAAAGCCCTTTCATTCTCAATTTCATGTGAGAGGGTGGAAGAAGTAGGATGTGAACCAGCAAGTCAGCATCTTGCATTAAGATTAAGCATACCTAAATTTTGAATATGTTCATCAGTAGTCTGCTCCCTATTTCTTCCCCTTCTGTGCATTTGTCTTTGAACATCATAATCAGATTTATGGATCCTTCTACCAGTTCTAACCATAATATATCAACCGAGTCATCTAAGGGATATCAATCTTTTAAATCTATTAACAACTTATCTCTACCTGTCATATTCCCGACATAATCCCCCTCAGATAAAAGACAAAGCTAGATCAGTCAGTTAATTCGTCTTATTCGGTTTTGTCTTATTCACAAAAAGCTGTGAATAAAGAAAAGGCATAGAGGGCGATTAAGACAAAGCAGTGATCCCTTTATTACTGGCAGCAATTCCTTAAAAGAAAGAATTAACAAATACATAACTAATAAAAAGGTAGCGCTTGAGAGGAATGTGACGAGGCAGCACTTGAGCTTGAAGAGGGACATGTTCCTTACCAAGGGACAAATGGGTGAACAGTTATGTCTCTTTGCAGCCATCGTAGGATATAAAAGGAGGGATCAGCTTCAGAAAGATATGGATTCAAGCAACAAAATATATTCAGAATATTGGAAAGAACAAGGCAGTCGAACAGATCTGAGTTAATTATCTGCACTCAAGGGCAGAATCAGTAGTTATTACAGTTGCTGTTGTGAATATAACCATCTTATGTGTTAATAACTTAATAGATATTGTGGTATGCTCTATCATGATTATTGTATGTAATGATATATTTATTATTGATATATTTTGTGTTTGCTTTTCTCATCAAGCAACCATGAGAAGGAATGGGGAAAATACCAGTAGGGTGAGCAGAAACTAGACTTCTTTCTAAGTACGCCACTCCATGATGGATGACTGTGTGTCTGCCACTTGGGGCCAGGGGGTGAATGTCTGCCCTTGGGCTTAGATAGAGGATTTCTACGGGCCTCATATGGTAGCCCTTTCCCCAATCTCTACATGGATTGGTTGTTGGGATGAATTCGAGGAGTTTCAATCATAAGAGGGATGGATAAGGATGGATAGGGAAAGCAGATACAAGTGTATCCACTAAGTACGCCGCCCCATGTTGGATGACTGGGTGTCTGCCTCTTGGGGCCAAGAGGGATGGCATATCTACTCTTGGGCTTAGCATGGGAAGCTTCGGGCGGACTTATCATGTTTCTCATCCAAGTCCTATTATGATTAAACTCCCACTATACATTATGGATATTGTATAGTTTATATAGATTTGAAATAGTTATGTAATTTACATGGGTGAAATGGATAAGGTATTTATTATATAATATATATGTTTTGATCATATGAGTTATATTTCCAATATTATCTAACAGGATTGCAGGGACCAAGATTTATCTTGCTTAAAGCTGCTTAAAGCATTAACCCTAACTACATTAAGTTGGTGATTCTAGGGCAAGATTTAGGGCAATCCCAAAGGAGACATTACACTACCAAATGTACCAGCCTCGTGTTAATGAGAAGAATGTTGAACTGGCCTGTATTCTTAGATCTCCAAGTTGCTTGTTGCTTTCTTGCATGCACATCTAGGTCTCTAGTGCCTTGAGGATCTCTTGAACACCTTCCTCCTTCCATCTTCAAATATTTAATCAAGTCTCCAATTGGGTTCAGTCAACCAAAGTCACCATTCTTCACTTGGGAAGAGAATACTTCATTTGAAATAATCAATGATGCAGCTGAGTGCTGATATGAATATGACTAGCACACTCAAATGATGATAACCCTCAAACTCTCCCTAGCAACAGCGCCATTTGTTGGCTCTCAACACTATTGGATTGCCAAACCCTAAAGACAAGCCAGACATAAGCCCCAAATAAAGTCATCTTAAGCAATCAGACATGCAAATTACGATCAAGCGAGAACAACTTTGAACCAATTTATGAGAAAGGATATCTTCTTCTTCTTCTTTAGGCTTTCCTAGACCAAAGGGAGTAATCCCTGAGGTCAATTTACAAAACATTTAAAGATAAATAGTTATAATACAAAAGCCTTGAATATAAAACCATAGCCTATGCACAATGGAGCTGCAAATCTTGTCACCAAGCTTCAATGTGCTTGTTTACAATAACCAACACCGCTAACCCTTTTAGGTAATAAATGTTAGTGTAAATAGAGACATTATATATCTGGTTAGCTTTTAGCCTACCTAGGAGAGTCCTATTCACAATAGTTAAGTCTCCCCTTAAGGACCTTTTGTTCTTTTTCTCACTTCATATGGCTGAGACACATGTACTCACCTATTGAGACACCTAGTTCATGCACACTTGACACATGCTCAAACACATCTCACTTGAGCTTTAGATATGTTGCACATTTGGAGGGGTAGTCAATTGTTCAGTCCTACCTTCCTACTTCCTCTACCTTGCCTATATATGTAATGCTCTCATTGTACATTTACAAACTCTCATTTTTATATGATAGACATCCTATTGTGCATTATTTTGTCCACTAGTGGAAAGTTATTTTGTGCTTCCAGATCTTGACTTCTCCAACATGATACCAGAGCCATGATTGCACATTCCTTCCCACATCAAGGTGACTCCAACACTCAACCCTATCATCAGAGCATTGTGAAGCCAAACGGACTATGGCATTGAGTCCAAAAGGCCCAGGAAAAGAAAAAATACCTTTCGTTTGGAAAAAAACAGTAACTTTAATTTTTTGCAAAAAAAATTGCATATGTACCCTCTATCGTAGGTCATACTGTACAGAATTTTTGTTTGAGGCAAAAAAATTGCAAAATTGAAGTTTGCAAGTTTTGTGATTAGTTCTGTAGAGCCACCAAGATTTGCACATTTAGGCACATTGTTTTCGTAGTGGCTATTCTCATTCACCTATTTTCTTTTTGTTGGTTTGAGATCACCAGGTTCCATAGTGCTCGGTTCATTGCGAGGTTTTCTGAGTTGTGGACGCCTAGTTATTCCCCCCTCTCCACGACTATGAGTTCTTGAAGGCGATCTAGGATTTCCAGTTCTCTATTCCTCGAATCCCCAACTCACATGGTGATCTAGGGTTTCGAACAAGCTAAAAGCTAGACGGATGACCTACAAATTCCCAACTCCTCCCATAACCATCTGGCCTCTGCACCACCTCCCACAAGCCTCCACACAGCCCTCACAATGTCAAGGTCAGCAAACAATCCTCTTTCAACCTCTTTACACACCAAGTTGGCACAAAGTCTAACAATATCTTCATATTTTCTCGCAGTCTTTAAATTGCATAGCTGCAATCACCTACAAACCACTCAATCACAATAACTTGACCGCCAAATCATGGTTACCAGACCACTCATGGATATGTTACCACAATCAGTCTTTCAAACTGCCAAGGTGGAACTCTCAAACTGCCAGGTCAAACTCCCAAACTGCCAAGTCGAACTCCTTAAACTACCAACTCTCCTCAATGCTTGAAAAAAAGGGAGTCTTTTTCTTTTTCTCAACTTGCAAATTTGGTAGGTACTTTTTTGAACTTGAATAGTCAACAAAAAGTTGATTTTGTCACGAACATAGTGTTGTCCTCACTTTTGTAAAATTTTGTTGTTTTTACTAAATTTTTAGCCTCCAAAGTTAGTTTGTAAGCAAATTTCGACGAGGCATAACTTTCACCCCGTTTCTCAAAATTTTGCAAACTTTTTTTTGACTCCTATCAAAATTTTGCAAGGAGTTCAAATTTGCATGTAAAAATAAAGTTTGGATTTTAATCTTACCAAACTTGAAATTTTTTTCTTGCACATCTTTTGAGGGGGCCTAAAATCAATATAATCACATCAGAGGGGTGTTCTTGCGTCGTGTCCTATGCATTTCCACATTCCCTAAAGCATTTTCTTCCTGTATATATCTAATTTTTGCAACAACATCTACTTAAGCATGGATTCAAATCAACTTATTAAGCCTCTCACACCCTTTAATTATCATAAGTGGAAACTTGATATTCAACTTATGCTAAAGAAAAAAGGGTTGTATAGGGTGATTGAGTATTGAAAAAGAACCTAACGTTGCTAAAGATAAAGAAAAATGGTTCAACAAATGTGATCAAGCCTTCCGATTTTTGTATCTCAAACTATCTCCTGAACTACCATTTCATATAGAAACCTTGAAAACACCTAATGAAGTTTGACTAGCCTTAGAAAAACCTTTTGGGAACGTAGATGAACTAAGAAGTCATGAGTTAGAGAATGAACTCATAAGCTTGAGTCCAAGTACTTCTGACATTTTCGAGGATTACTTCACTAAGTTCAAATCATTAATGTTGCAGCTAAAAGAATGTGGGATAGAGAAAAAGGAGGATCAACTCATCCTTTCTATACTTTCCAAATTAAGTCTTGTTTATGCTACGTTTTTCTCTACCTTCTATTCCACCAAAAGGGCTCTTTGGAGCCACGCAGAAAATGTCATCGTTAGATGACTTCATTGCAGACTTGACAAGGGAGCAAGACAAGTTGATACAAATGGGCACCATAAAGTCTTATAAAGCTCAAGCCCTTATTGCTGGAAATGGGAAACACTAGACTTTAAACAAAAAAGGTGAGAAACAAAATTATCAAACGGACAAGGAAACTAAGGATGATTGGAAATCTCAACCCTCCAAAAATCACACTGAAACTTTTTCAAATCAAGGGAAATCCAAGAAAGAAAGAAAAAAAAAAAGTGTGCCTATTGCAAGAAACTTGGGTATGATGAGCATAAATGTGTGAAAAAAAAGGTTTACCACACCCTGCATATCTTCTTGAGAAGAACAATATAGGGATCCCTGAATCTATCATAGAGTCCTAATCAACTCTAGATACTTCTTAAGGCAAAAGAAAAAGAGAAATCAAAGGGAAAAGCACTTGTTGCATCTACAGTCTCTAAGCCTGGGAGATGGATTCTTGACTCCAGAGCTTTGCATCACATGGCTTCTTCACTAGATTTGTTCTTATCATTACAACCTACAGATACATCTAAAATAATGATAGCTAAGAATGCTAATATAAGTGTTTGAACTATTAATATAGGCAAAGGATGTTTCATTGATGTCCTTTTCCTTCTTGAATTGTCCAACAATCGTCTTTCCACATATCAGATTAAAAAATAGTGGGAGAAAGAAAATTGTTGAGTTCACATCAGATTCGGTGATTATTTGAGATTTGTAGAGTAGAGAGGTTGGTGCTGTTAGTTTTATATGATCAGATTAGAATGCAAAAAACTAATTCAAATTTCAACAATGACACAGCCAATACCCTAGGAAAACCCTCCAACCCGAGGGAGAAAAACCCAACCAATATATCTCTTATATATTGATTATAATGAGAGCAGAAATCTGCTTACAATTCAGACCCCAACACAAGGTCTCTTGAACAATGAACAGCACCTCTCCTAGGTGCGAATATACAAACAATATATGTTTCTGTTAAGAAGATTTGTCATTGATGTCAAAATATTGTTAAGCAATGGATTATGCCATCTTGTTAGAAGAAAGATGGCACCATCTTCATATTCAGATCGGAGACAAACAAGTTTGGAGCTGAAGAAATAATAATGGAACAAATAAGTTTGAAGAAATTCGTTCAGACCTGGACAGTTTGATATGACTATAGTTTGTGATAAATTTGTATTATGGAGTAAGATCTGATCGGTACAAGTGATTTGATTATTAAAATAAAATGTTCAAGTTGTCATGGATTCGAGCCCATTAAAGAAAATTATTACAAACAGAATACAGTCTCAGAAGATTTGAACAAAATATGAACAGAGCAACACTCAAATGAATATGATCCAAGGTTGGATGAACAACATCTTCAGATCGAAATACCTAGGAGGGCCTTCAGATCGAATGAATATAATAAATGAAACTTCAGATTGAAACAGTCGATTAACATTTAACAGATTTATTAACTTTCAGACCTTAGTTAATATTTGTTAAGAAGAGGCGAAATAAAACAAGGACGTGTTTGCTGAAAAGAAACGACTCTCTTGAAAAGTCATATATCAAATTTATCAAAGAAGGGAGATGTCTTCTCCTGTAGAGTAATGCATCGATTCACCTGGAAAAGACGTGTTTAATCACTAAGCAATGTTAATACTTCCTAAAAATGATTCGTAAGTTTCTTAAAAGGACGTGTTTTTTTCACTTGATATAATTTGAAGTCTCTTCCTGAAAAAGCAACGACTTATCACTTCACAAAAGACGTGTTTTTAAGAAATGCGCCTACTCTCCAAAAGAAAAGAACAAATAAACATATGGTAAATGAAAGGCAAACAAAGTCATTGTGATTCGATTAATGTCAAGATAATTCTGATCTATTTTATGAAGGGACAGTTTTGAATGGATGCAAATATAGTTATAATCTTTCATTTAAAGGTTGCATTGGTTGAGTGATATACATAAGTGAAATCGAAATCAATGTTACTGGTGTGGTTGTTGTGTAAGAGAGCATTCTAAGTCTGAAGTCCCAACTCCTTGTGTGGGCTAAGTGTGAGATCATTAATCACCAAAGGCAGATTGGAGGATTGGGATAGTGCAAGTCAGATTGAAGGCATCATCTTGCAACCATCAAGTCAAGGTTGGTGCCTTGCATTAGGGGTTGGTGCTCCTTCTAGGTAGGTGCCTACTAAAGTTATAAAGGTTTGGATGTTCCTTGTAGGTTGTGTCCTGCTAAATCATCTTATTATAAATCTGTAGGTTGGTGCCTACTTTGTAAAAATCATTTCAATAAAAGTTGTGTTAACTTGTGTAAATTGGTTCATATCAAATAGTTGATGTATGTTTAAGTTTGAAGTTAATAAATAAGTAAGAGGGTAAAAGTTTGTTGATATACTGATTCACGCCCCCCCCCTCTCAGTATATCTTTGTGCTCTTCAGTTTCTCCTTGAATCGATCTACTGCTACAAACTTTTGATCTACTGCTCCAATCGACCTTCTCCTTGAATGAATGCTTTTACTTAATTGACAAATGAAGGATATCAAACAAGTATATATACATGCGTTTGAGGAAGGATGTGACTCTTCATCAAGAAGTCGGCCTCAAGAAGGAAGTACGACTTTTCTAGAAGGGGCGCAACTTTCCATGAAGTTGGCTTCTTTAATTAAATAATAATTATTTATTGTGACTTTAATATTTCATAATGAAGGTGCCTCTTCATTTAATAAACATTATATAAATTTAAATTTAAATAGCCTTAGCTATATTTAAATTTATTTCTCAATTCGAATCTGAAAGTATACTCACACGGCTGTCTCAACATCAACACTCCCTCTCAACTAGGGAGGAATACTTCCACCTGTACAAGACATATCACCTCATTGTGATGTCAATCAACATGGCTACATCCATGTGAGAAAAGAGCTTATCACCTCATCGTGATATCAACCATCATGGCTACCTCCATAGATGGTATGTACAAGTGCTCATCACTCAAAGTGATGTTGTCACCTCACCATGACGTTCACCATGGCTCTCCCAGAAGGTGAAACACAAGTACAAATGAATCATCACGGACTACCTCTCGTGATGTTGTCATGGAGTCACACACATGACATCCACCATGGCTCTCCCAGAGGGTGGAAACAAAGGCTTTCACCTCAAATCTCTCTCAATAGAGAAATCCATTATCAAGGGCTTGCACCTCAAATCTCTCTCAATAGAGAAATGCATTAACAGAGGATCACTGATACTGAGACTCCTTCTCAGCTAGGGCTTGATTCTCCACCATACCAAGCTTATCTCGAAAGTACACAAACTTTATCCTGGAGAGAGGCTTGGTGAGAATGTATGTCGTCTGCTCATCAGTGTTGATGTACCTCAACTGAATTGCTTTCCTCAATACCATATCTCTGATATAATGGTATTTGATCTCAACATGTTTAGCTCTGTCATGAAACACAGGATTGATAGAAAGTTTCACACAACTCTGGTTATCACAATGAATGATAGTAGGCTCCATTGATTGTCCAAACAATCCTGCAAGGAGCTTTCGAAGCCACACTGTTTCACGAGGTGCCACACAAGCTGCAATGTACTCGGCCTCTGCTGTACTCAATGCCACTAAAGATTGCTTCCTACTGCACCAGGGTATCATAGCAGATCCCAAATTGAAGCAACAACTAGAGGTACTCTTCTGATCAATCACACACCCTACCCAATCAGAATCAGTAAAACCATGCAGCTCCAAATCCATACCTAAAGAATATCTCAACCCGATATCCAACCATGCCACGCAAGTATCTCAAGATATGTTTTGCTGCAACAAGATGTATCTGTCTTAGTTCACACATGAACTAACTAAGTGCACTCACTGCATAGCAGATATCCAGTCTAGTGTTAACTAGATACATCAATGAACCAATCAACTGCCTGTACATCGTGGGATCCACTAGTTTTGAACTAGCTACAGCCTCCTTCAATTTATGTAAGTTGGTCTCCATAGGTGTAGACATAGGTTTGCAATCAATCATACCAAACCTCTTCAGAATGTCAATGGTATACTTCCCTTGACTTAGAATCATCTCATCTGGCTTTTGCCAAACTTCCAAGCCAAGAAAGTAATGCATGAGACCAAGATTCTTCATTTCAAACTCAGAAGCTAGCTCCTTCTTACATTTGAGAATGAGATGTTCTTCTCCAATGATAATCAGATCATCAACATACAAAACCAAAATCAATGCTTCACCATTAATTACCTTGAAGTAGAGGTTTGAATCTACATCATTCTTTGAGAAACCCAAGCTTAACAAGTAACGATCAATCCTTTCGTACCAAGCACGAGGAGCCTGCGTAAGACCATACAAGGCCTTCTTTAGCCTGCAAACATGAGACTCCTTCCCATGTACCTCAAATCCATCAGGTTGCTCAATGTAAACCTCTTCCTCTATTACACCATTCAGAAAGGCTATTTTCACATCCATTTGGTGAATCTTCCATCCTCTAGATGCAGCAATAGCAATGATGGTCCTAACAGAAGTATAGCGAGCCACTGGAGCAAAGGTTTCTTCATACTCAACTCCCTCTTTTTGTGAAAACCCTCTAGCCACGAATCTAGCCTTATACTTCTCAATGCTCCCATCAGTCGCATGCTTGATCTTGAAGAGCCATTTAGAAGATACCACAAATTTGCCTTCGGGTCTAGGAACGATGTCCCAAGCATCATTCTTAAGTATGGATTGATACTCTTCAGACATAGCATCTTTCCAAACCTATTGACTAGAAGCTTCCTCAACGCTGGAAGGCTCTGACTCAATAATCTGACTCATCAAGGCTACATAACTGGAGAACTTATTAGGTCTCTTACTTTCTCTAAAAGTTCCTCTTGGGGCTGCAAAACTTTCTGCCTCCTACATTATTTTCCTTGCCCAAAGAGGTCTTTTCCTTTCAATCATAATATTTGTAGGCCCATCAGTAGGTTCCAAGGGCTTGACTGGATAATCATCTCCTTTAGGTTCTGGAGCCTCCCTCTGATTCTCAGGAACATGGTCAACTTCCATATCCTGAGGAGGCTCTTCATCATCGATCTCCATATGAGTGCCCTTGGATCTTTTGAATGCAACATCTTCCTCAAATGTGACATCTCTACTAATCTCAATTGTCTTCTGACCTGGAATGTAGATTTTGTAGGCTTTTGATGTCTCACTATAGCCTACCAAAATTCCCTTCTTGCCAGAAGGTTCCAACTTTGTCCTCTTTTCCTTTGGTACATGAACATACACTGGACATGTAAAGATCCTCAAATGACTTACTTCAAGCTTCACTCCTGAGAATGCTTCTTCATGAGTTATATTCTCCAAGATCCTGTGAGGTCTTCTATTCTGAACATAGACAGTTGTCCTGGATGCTTCAGCCCAAAGGGAGGTTTGCAGGTCTTGGTCATGAATCATGGCTTCGACTGCTTCCACAATAGACTTGTTCTTTCTTTCAGCAACACTGTTCTGTTGAGGATTATAAGGAATGTTGAACTCCCTCTTAATCCCTGCTTCAATGCAAAAGTTACGAAAGATAACAGAAGTGTATTCTCCTCCATTATTGGATCTCAAGACCTTGATCCTCTTTCCGAACAAATTCTCCACCTCAGCTTTGAATTCTTTGAATCTCTCAAATATCTCCTCAGATTCTTTAGATTTCAAGAAATAAATCCAAGTCTTTCTAAAGTAGTCATCAATAAAAATAATGTAATACAAGAAACCACTCAAAGAAGCAACAGACATTGGACCACATAAATCTGTAATACCCCTTCGTTTTGCTCTTTTGATCGAACAGTATTCTGTTTTGTTATGCCTTATTTTCTGTTGATACTTTGACTATGGTACTCGGTTACTATTTGATCGCTATCTATAAAGCAATGTGAACGTTATATTTTGATGTAACGGTATTTGATCCTGATGTTATCATTATGGCATGCTTTAGATTAGCATAAGTGGATATTTGAATTAATGACGCTTTATGCTTTTGATTATATTATTGATGTTAGATTCGTCAGTTAGTAATACTGTATTGGTGAAGGGGACGGGATTGCACCACTCACTTGCGAGTGCCCTGCAATTCCGCGATTTCCTCTTCACGGTGTGTTTTATTATGTTATATATGTACATGTTGATATACTCTTTGTTCGCAAGTTAACAGGTACAGGACATCGACTCCACCTGGTTTCACAGGTTTGAGCGTGTCCATGGCCCAACGGTATTCGATTGGGAGATAGTAGCTAGGTTTTCCGTGCCAAGTCATCACCCTGGTCATAGTGTGTCATCGGGTTTTGGTCGGGTTAAGTTGTTTTAATATTGTTCATCTCACCTTGATTTTATTTAATTGCAAGGTTGGAAAAGTTAAATAAAGGGCTTTGCGTAATTAAATTTATCTGGTTTTATGTTAGAAATGTTATTTAATTTATTAATTAATAAAATAATTTAATCTTGGATTAAATTTATTTTATTGTTTAATTAAATTAATTGTGTTGAATTGAATTAAGTTATTCATTTTGAAATTCATTGTTATATTGTTTGAAATTGGAAAATTAAAGAAAAGGGTTTTAAATTTCATTTTTAGAAGATTTTAAATGCAAAAAATTGAAAAATTAAGATATTTCCTATTCTATTTTTGAAAATTTATGAGGGTGGTTGATGAGATATTTTTCATTTTTTTTTATTATTATGGATTTTCATGGAGTTTTTGAGAGAGGATGAAAAATTGAAATTAAGGAAGGGAAGGAAGAAAAGAATTGTTGTTTTGTGGGTTTGGATTTGGATTCTTGGAAAAGCTCAGTTGGTTTGTTGGGTAGGAGCTTGCATCTAAGGAGAAGGCTTTACACCAATTTATCAACCTCAAAAGCTTTTGGAACCAGGTTTTTTCTATTGAATTAGTTTTCATTTTGAAATGATTCACAAATTATTTTATGTTGTTTGAAAATATTCAAAACTCTGTTTGGTTTGTAAGAAAACCCATGTTAAACCTTTCTTCAAAATTTGAAAAAAAATATTTAGTTCGTTTGAGTAGATAATTGCAACTTCCTCTAGGGTTGCGAGGCGGGGTGTTACACATGGTATCAGAGCCTAGGTTTAAACACTGGATACTCTGGGATTATGATGAACCCATTAAGCTTTTAGTTGTGTAGGCTTTAAGTTGTGTACCTTGCCTAATACCTTGATGTGTTTGTGCAGGATTATGCCTCCCAGACGCGGAGAGATAGAGGGCGTGGAAGTGGCCGTGTAGGCAGTCGCGATGGGAGTCGGCATGACTCTCCTCCTCTTGTTCCACTTATTCCAGATCAGGAAGAACATCGGGCATCGCGGAATGCACCATGGGGTAGTGATCATCAGCAGAATCCTCCAGGGATTGAGGTTGCGCGTAGAGCACTTGAGGAGGCATTGGCAATCCTTGGTCAAAGGCCAGCCGAGGTTCAAGGTAATCCTGTTGTGAGGGAAGTCCCATCTCAGTCAGAGGCGCATATGAGAGATTTTCTCAAGGCACATCCACCCATGTATGATGGAGCAGGCACTGAGTTAGAGGCTAAGACTTGGCTTATAGACCTTGATAGGTGCTTTGCTATGCATCCTTATGGCAGCAATACCAAAGCACAGTGCGCTATCATGCATCTGCGAGGGTTCGCATCCACATGGTGGAGGCTGGAGGAGCAGAAGCTCCATATTGATATTAATTTTGTGTTTTGGGAGATTTTCTTAGAGCGGTACAGAGCTCGTTTCCTATCCAAGCACTGGCATCAGCATAGAGGCGATGAGTTTCACACTTTGCATCAGTTCGCCTTGTCAGTTGAGCAGTATGAGCGACGCTTCTACGAGCTCAAGCAGTTTGCAAGGATAGGAGACGATGAGGGGATGTTGGTCCACCACTTTGTCAGGGGCTTAAATGCTCGTCTTAGCGGAGGTGTGAGGGTTTTCGAACCCAAAACCATGGAGACAGCGGTGGAGAAAGCACGTCTTGTAGAGGAGAATTTGGCCATGGCACTAGGAGGTCACATGGGTGTTCAGATTGGTAGTAGTGCAGCAGCAGGGTCTAGTGCTCGAGGAGGTCAACCTTAGGGAGGTGCACCTTCTAGGTCTCGGCAGAGACCGTCGCAGAGTGACCAGCAACAGCAGGTTTCTCAGGGAAAACGTAAAGGTTTCCAGCAGAGGCAAGGGGACAAAAATTGGAGGTGTGTGAAACGCTTCAACTTTGAGCAGCCAGCGCAGAGTTCTTAATCCACTTTCAGGGGTAACACACAGCAGTCTAGCGCACCACCTGGAAGCAAGGCCTATGGTAGAGGTACTGGGTGTTTTGCATGTGGCCAGCAGGGTCACATAGCTAGAATGTGTCCTAATAGGGGCACATCTAGATTTTCATAGGGACCAGCGGCTTCTGAGCCAACAGTTGGAGATGCAGGCAAAGGGCATCGTGTTTTCGTAGCGGTTGATAACCACCAGGCAGAGCATCAGGGTACCGTGGTCGAGACATATGGTATGTTGTTGGGTAACCCAGTTACCATTTTGTTTGATTCTGGAGCATCAGACTCCATTTCTTCTTCCGTTGTGACGCGATGTAGACTGGGTGCGGTAAGGCAGGACGATAGGTGCCAAGTTGAGTTAGCCTCGGGTGCGAAAGTCACATCCCATTCCCTTGTACCAGAGTGTAGATTGGAGGTTGGACCTCTCCATACTACAATGGACCTTTGAGTTATTCCATTGGGTTATTATGACATTGTCATAGGGATGGATTGGTTAGAGGTGCATAGTGCGGTCATAGATTGTTGACGTAAGTCGATTCGATGCATTGATGCATCTGGCAGAGCAGTAGAGATACTGGGAGTTTTGAGGCCGATTTCCTTGAGAGTCATCCAGCTATACAATTGAAAAGGTGTGTGCGTCAGAGTTGCCAGTTATTCGTTGTTACAGTGGATGATTTGGATTTAGGAGGTGGAGAAGAGAAAGTTTCTCTCGATAGTCACCCCATCCTTCAGGAGTATTCCGATATCTTTCCAGACGAGATTCCAGGGATGCCACCTCAGAAGGACATAGATTTCAAGATAGACCTTGTACCTAGATCGGAACCCATTTCACGAGCTCCTTATCGTATGACCACCCAGGAGCTAAAAGAGCTTCACTTGCAGCTTGAGGAGTTGTTAGAAAAGGGCTTCATTCACCCGAGTGTTTCTCCATGGGGAGCACCAGTTATCTTCGTGAAGAAGAAGGATGGTTCACTTCGGTTATGTATTGATTACCGGCAGTTGAATAAAGTGACCATCAGGAATCGATATCCACTTCCTAGGATTGATGATCTATTCAATCAGATCAAGGGTGCCATGATCTTTTCGAAAATTGATCTTAAGTCAGGATATCATCAGCTTCGTATCTTCGACTCAGACATCCATAAGACGGCGTTTCAAACGCGATATGGTCACTATGAGTTCACAATAGTACCATTCGGGTTGACGAATGCACCCTCTGTGTTCATGAGTCTGATGAACGGGGTATTTCGTACGTACCTAGACAGGTTTGTCCTTGTGTTCCTTGATGACATTTTGATATACTCCAGGACAGTGGTAGAGCATGAGGAACATTTGCAGCAGGTATTACAATGCTTACGGGATAATCAGCTTTTTGCTAATCTGTCGAAGTGTGAATTCTTCAAGACCGTGGTCCAATATCTTGGTCATGTTATCTCAGGGGAAGGTATTTCAGTGGATCCTGCAAAGATCCAAGCGATCTCAGATTGGCCTACGCCCACGAATGTGGCAGAGATACGTAGCTTTATGGGGCTAGCGGGTTATTACGGGCATTTTGTGCAGGGCTTCTCAAGGATAGGGTATCCTATCACCTCCCTTCAAAGGAAAGGAAAGAGGTTTGAGTGGTCAGAGAAGTGTGAGGCAGTGTTTCAGAATCTTAAGGAGAAGCTAACTAGTGCACCAATACTTGCGATACTTGATCCGACTGGGGACTTTGTAGTTTGTACAGATGCGTCCTTGGAAAGATTGGGTGTAGTGTTGATGCAGGAAGGTCGAGTCATTGCATATGAGTCACGAAAGCTCAAGGATCACAAGTTGAACTACCCTACACATGATCTTGAGTTGGCGGCAGTTGTTCATGCATTGACAAGATGGAGGCATTTCCTTCTTGGCCATAGGTTTGAGTTGCACAGTGATCACAGAAGCCTTCAATACATTTTCACGCAGCCCAACCTTAATGCTAGGCAGAGGCATTGGATGGAGTTTCTCTGTGAATATGACTTCAAAGTGAAGTATATCAAGGGGAAGGAGAATGTCGTAGCGGATGCACTCAGTAGACGGAGACATGAGATATTTGAGTTGACTCTCGTTGTAGATTTGCGGATTCGGATTCTTTCTGCCCTTCCAGCAGATAGTTGGTATCAAGAGGTTAGGACAGAGATAGAGGCAAGCAAACCTCTTGAGGGCAGGCATTCAGGATATTCTCCGGATCCAAATGAGATATTGAGGCACATGGGACGCATATACGTTCCTTCATCAGGTGATCTTCGCACCTTGATCATGATTGAGGCACATCGTGAACCTTATTCAGCCCATCCAGGGGTGAATAAGATGCATGCAAATCTGCGTTAGTTGTATTTTTGGCCAAGGATGAAGCGCGATATTGCAAATTTTGTGTCGCAATGTCTAGAGTGTCAGCGAGTTAAGGCTGAACACCAACATCCAGCAGGGCTTTTGCAACCGCATACAGTACCAGAGTGGAAGTGGGATATAATCTCATTGGATTTCATTGTTGGTTTACCCAACTCTTTGAGACGCCATGATGCGATTATGGTGACAGTGGATAGGTTGACGAAGGTGGCACACTTCTCACCTATGTGCTCCTCCTATACAGCATCGTTCGTAGCCAAAGTGTTCATGGAGGACATAGTGAGGTTACACGGTATTCCGCGTCGGATTATTTCTGACAAGGATCCAGTGTTCACCTCAGCTCTTTGGACTTCATTACAACATGCGATGGGGACACAATTGAACTTCAGTTCGGCTTATCACCCAGAGACAAATGGACAGACCAAGAGGGTCAATCAGATCCTCGAGGATATATTGCGTATGTATGTGATGGACAGCAGACACGATGGGAAGATTATCTCTATTTGGTAGAGTTTGCCTATAATAACGGTTTCTAGAGTTCTATCGGCATGACTCCATTCCAGGCATTGTATGGGCGACCATGTCGCACTCTCTTGAGTTGGGATCGACTGGAGGACAGAGTAACCTTGGCTCCTGAGATGTTACAGGATATGGGGCAACAGGTGGATAGGATTAGAGAGCACTTGGTAGCAGCGCAGGATAGGCAGAAGAATATGCGGATGCGCATAGAGTGGATCATCAGTTTTATGTGGGCGATAGAGTCTTCTTGCAGGTGCGTCCGCGAAAGAGTCCCATCCGTTATAGGAAGGGCTCTAAGTTGGCGCCTCGCTTTGTCGGACCCTTCAAGATATTCGAGAAGATTGGTCCAGTTGCTTACCGTCTTGCTTTACCGCCCAGTCTCTCACGTATTCACGATGTATTTCATGTTTCAGTTCTTCGGCCGTGCCATCCAGACATTTCTCATGTCCTTGATTGGAATGCTTTACAGGTAGAGGACAGGCAACTGGCTTTGGAGCCCGTGGCCGTAATGGAGCGCAGAACGCTTGCTCTTCGAGGGCGAGATATTGATCAGGTTAGGATCCAGTGGGATCCTAGGGATGACTCGTCATCCACTTGGGAAGATGCAGCTAGGATGAGGGAGCTCTATCCCTATTTGTTCACAGGCTTCCAGGAGTAAGCATGACCCTAGGGGGGGAAGATGTAATAGCCCTCCGTTTTTCTCTTTTGATCGAACAGTGTTTTGTTTTGTTATGCCTAATTTTATGTTGGTACTTTGACTATGGTACTCGGTTACTATTTGATCACTATCTATAAAGCAATGTGAACGTTATATTTTGATGTGATGGTATTTGATCCTGATGTTATCATTATGGCATGCTTTAGATTAGCATAAGTGGATATTTGAATTAATGATGCTTTATGTTTTTGATTGTATTATTCATGTTAGATTCATCAATTAGTAATATTGTATTGGTGAAGGGGATGGGATTGCATCACTCGCTTGCGAGCGCCCTGCGATTCCGCGATTTCCTCTTCATGATGTGTTTTATTATGTTATATATGTACATGTTGATATACTCTTTGTTCGCAGGTTAATAGGTACAAGACATCGACTCCACCCGGTTTCACAGGTTTGAGTGTGTCTGTGGCCCAACGGTATTCGATTGGGAGATAGTAGCTAGGTTTTTCGTGCCTAGTCATCACCCTGGTCATAGTGTGTCGTCGGGTTTTGGTCGGGTTAAGTTGCTTTAATATTGTTCATCTCACCTTGATTTTATTTAATTGCAAGGTTGGAAAAGGTAAATAAAAGGCTTTACGTAATTAAATTTATCTGGTTTTATGTTAGAAATGTTATTTAATTTATTAATTAATAAAATAATTTAATCTTGGATTAGATTTATTTTATTGTTTAATTAAATTAATTGTGTTGAATTGAATTAAGTTATTCATTTTGAAATTCATTGTTATATTGTTTGAAATTGGAAAATTAAAGAAAAGGGTTTTAGATTTCATTTTTAGAAAATTTTAAATGCAAAAAATTGAAAAATTAAGATATTTCCTATTCTATTTTTGAAAATTTATGAGGGTGGTTGATGAGAGATTTTTCATTTTTTTTTATTATTATGGATTTTCATGGAGTTTTTGAGAGAGGATAAAAAATTGAAATTAAGGAAGGGAAGGAAGAAAAGAATTGTTGTTTTGTGGGTTTGGATTTGGATTCTTGGAAAAGCTCAGTTGGTTTGTTGGGTAGGGGCTTGCATCTGAGGAGAAGGCTTTACACCAATTTATCAACCTCTAAAGCTTTTGGAACCAGGTTCTTTCTATTGAATTAGTTTTAATTTTGAAATGATTCACAAATTATTTTATGCTATTTGAAAATATTCAAAACTCTGTTTGGTTTGTAAGAAAACCCATGTTAAACCTTTCTTCAAAATTTGAAAAAAAAATATTAGTTCGTTTGTGTAGATAATTGCAACTTCCTCTAGGGTTGCGAGGCGGAATGTTACAAAATCAGAATGAATAAGATCTAAAACACATATGAATCTACTTTCACTACTATGGAATGGACCTTTTTGTATTCTTACCCAAAGCGTAGCCCTTGCAGGCTCCTTCATGCTTCTGGTTGAATTTAGGAAGACCGGTGACCATCTTCTCCATAATAAGTAGAGCTCGAAAGTGAAGGTGAGCCAACCTTCGATGCCAAAGATCACACAAACTTGAAGAATCATGCACTAGAGCCTAAAGAGGACGAATGCATAGCCTGTAGAGATACCCATGTCTAACTCCAATCACCCTTGTAGTCTTGATGTTGGAGTTCTTAGCCCATATAAGAACTTTGCCTTCTGAAAATGCAACTTGGTAAACCTTGTCTTCCAAGGCTGAGATGGAAACAAGGTTTCTCTTGATGCCTAGAACAAATAGCACATCATCCAATTGCAAGGAAGCATGGGATCCAAGTGAAGAGATGAGGTCCCGACTCCTTTCACAGAGTAACTAGCATCATCTCCAATAATGACTTGTTCACTAGAATCTTTCTCCACCAAATTAGATAGATGCTCCCTAAATCCGGTGATGTGGCGAGAGGCACCACTATCGATCAGCCAAGTGTTGGTGTCGGCAGTTACAATGCTTGACAAGGCTGAATAAAATAGGTATTCACTTGAATCCTTTTGCATAGAGACTTCATCAACATTTGCAATGGCAGCTTGCTGCCTAGGCCTGGTAAGACATTCCTTTGCAAAGTGACCATATTTGTCACATCAAAAACATTGGACCTTGAAGAGGTCCCTCTTCTTCTTAAATGCAGGGCCACCATCAACTCCTTTGTCTCTATTTCTCTTGAAATAACCTTTCTTCCCATCTTTCCCTTTCTTCTTTGAGGATTGAGTGGCAAGAACATGAATGTTCTCATTAATGGAGCTTTGCCCAATACCTCTTGCAGCTAACCTAGACTCTTCTTGAATACAGTCTGCCCTCAATCGATCAAACTTGGGAAGTTTCAATCTTGCACTGATTCCCTAAATGTAAGACTCCCAAGATGAAGGAAGACCATTAAGAGCCAGCATGGTCAAGTCCTTGCTATCAACAACATGCCCAATAGACAAGAGTTGATCTCTCAACTCGGTTATTCTCATGAAGTAGGCAATAACAGATTCTCCTTTCACCATCTTCAAATGATGGAGTTGTTGCTTCAGTGTAAGTGCTCGGCTTGTGTTGTTGATTTCGTACATCTCCTCCAAAGTTTTGAACATCTCTCTCGCAATCCTTAACTTGGAGACAATAGGAACAATATGATCCTTTATGGAATCAACTAACATCTTTTTCACCTTAATATCTTTCTTCTTCCATAGGACCTTCTCTTCCTCATCCGTAGGCTCGGGAGCTAAGCTTGCCACAAATTCTGCCAATTCGCTTTCCTCCAAGGTGAGCATGATTCTGAATCTCCACGAAGTGAAATTTGATGCTCCCTCAAGCCTATTGATTATAATGAGAGCAGAAATCTGCTTACAATTCAGACCCAACACAAGGTCTCATGAACAATGAACAGCACCTCTCCTAGGTGCGAATATACAAACAATATATGTTTCTCCTTGAATCGATCTGCTGCTACAAACTTCTGATCTGCTACTCCAATCGGCCTTCTCCTTGAATGAATGATTTTACTTAATTGACAAATGAAGGATATCAAACAAGTATATATACATGCGTTTGAGGAAGGATGTGACTCTTCATCAAGAAGTTGGCCTCAAGAAGGAAGTACGAATTTTCTAGAAGGGGCACGATTTTCCATGAAGTCGGCTTCTTTAATTAAATAATAATTATTTATTGTGACTTTAGTATTTCATAATGAAGGCGCCTCTTCATTTACTAAACATTATATAAATATAAATTTAAATAGCCTTAGCTATATTTAAATTTATTTCTCAATTCGAATTTGGAAGTATACTCACGCAGTTGTCTCAACATCAACAAGTGCAATTGGCAAGGTTGATAGTTTCTCTCGTCTTTACACTCACACTTTGCTCCTAAAGATTTCTTCTCTAAAGTTCACACTCCTGCATCTAGTGTGGATAGTTCATTGTAGGCTCAACTTGGTCACTTGAATCTTCATGTTCTCAGAACAAACCAAACATCACCTCCACCATCATTTGTTGCTACTTCAGAGTTTTGTGTTGCTTCCTCGAGAATTTCCAATGATTCCTTGCAGCAGGATATTGATATCAGTTTTTCAGATCATTGGGACATATTTCTATCTGACATATCTTGCTTGTTGGTAGAGTCCCATATATTGAGGACATGTGTCTTCTCTTTGATGACAGTTCTTGCATACTACAAAGTTTAGAGAGGCTTCACTGAGGGTTTCCAGAGATTCTTTGCAACAAGACTTCATGTGAGATTTGGATTATAGCCACATGGCATGTATTGACATTCCACACATCACTTCTTTGGATCCTATTCTACATCAACCTTCACATGGAGCATTTGAACAGCTTTCAGAGATTACATCATCGTCTTTGGATCTTGTGCATCATTCAGAGACTCTATTCTTCTCACATAGGAATATTTTATGCACCTATCTACAATTTGCCTTCTTCCACGAGGAAGAAATGTTGTTCGGCATTTAGGGATCACATTCTGCATTCTTCTTCAGGCATCACTGAGCACTGCAGGATCCATCATCGTATTTGGGGGAGGGGGTAGGGGTTCTATAGTCTCTCTTTTCTCTCCTATTGGGGGGAACTTTTCTTGCACTTATGTGATAGAAGTAATCCTTGAGGGGTCATCATGAGTCCTATCTTCTTCACTTGTGCATTTCCATTGCAGCATTTCTCTTTTGGAGAGGAGTTTTTATTTCCCAATGGGTTTTTCCTTTATTCCATTTATGATAAATTTTGCACATGGATACCTAACATGGCCTAGTAGTTGGGACCCATCATCATGTTTGCATACATTACTCCCTAAGTTGCACCTAAGGGGGGTGTTAATGTAAATAGAGACATTATCTATCTAGCTAGCTTTTAGCCTATCTAGGAGAGTCCTATTCACACTATTTAAGTCTCCACTCAAGGACTTTTGTTTTTTGTCTTACTTTATATGATTGAGACACATGTACACACTTAGTGAGACACCTAGTTCATGCACAATTGACACATGCTCAAACACTTGTCACCTGAGCATAGATGTGTTGCACATTTGGAGGGGTAGTCAGTCGTTCAGTCCTACCCTCTTGCCTCCTCTACTTGGCTTATCTATGCAAGGCTCTCATTGTCTATTTACACTCTCATTTTTATATGATAGACATTCTATTGTGCATTATTTTGTTCACTAGTGGATGGTTATTTTGTGCTTTCAAATCTTGGCTTCTCCATCAAAAAACAACTCATGCATGAGACCAAAAATACACCATTTTTATCCCCAAAGATGTGTTCAATCTCAAACTACACTTCATGCATAATTGTAAAATAAACCACAATGCATACCCTTCAAGGATAACACTTGAAATGGCTCTCAAAAAAATTGATATTGCAACAACAATGTGATATGCATAGTAAGAACAAATAACATTGGATGTATTAAAAAGACTTTATGTTTATTTTTGTGTATTTGAAGTGGCGTGATGAACAGGCTAAACTTTTTGCAAATTGTTGCCTTAATCGGTAATCCTATAAGGGGGATAGAGTTGAATCCCAAGACCAAGGAGTGAGTGCACATATAACCCAAAAGTTGCAATACATAAAAATAATAACAAGGACTTAGTTTTGTATCCACAAGCATTAGCTAGGCTCGGTGAAAATCAAACACAAAACCAAAGGACTATATTATCAAAAAAGGAATATAAGTCAACAACCCATAAATCAATAGATGAACCCCTTGTATTATAATGAAAAGATTCTTTATGAAAGATTCATAAAGGTTTTACAATTTTTAGATGATCAACTAATCATTCATGACACACTAATTAGAAAATGTAAATAATGGAACAAAGAACATTCACAAAAGTGTATCAATGACTCATGGAGACATTCACAAACTTGACCAGCTATACATTAACAAATTCCCCTTCAAGGGAGTACAAAATACACTTATAGAGTGTACTCAAGACTCAAACTTAATGTACTAACTGTCACAAGATGAAGAGCACCTATACCTTAATTTTTTCTCTATGTTTTGCAGCCAATTCACCAACCACCACTTAGTCTTCAAATTTGCATATATACAGCATCCAATTCAATCGTCAACAACATTAATGGGGTGGACTAGTGTTTTCAGCATGTTGTTTCAGCATCATGTCCCTCTACATGATACACTTCTAGACACAAAAGAAATCATATGCCTAGAAGGGGTTGTGTTTCTTGAATCAATTATTTGTACTAGGGGCACAGGAAGCCATGTATTTGAAATCACAAAAGAGCCAAAGTAAGCTTGCAACAAAATGAAGTCTCATGCAAATCATACATAATGTTGCCTACTCACTTCATGCCCATACTTAGGTAGTAAACGTAGCATCTACCCACTATGGAAACAAAGTCGACAAGAAGCTACAATAAGGCAAACATTTACTTCATAAATCATTGTTAAAAAATTGTGCATGGCTCCAATAGTACTTGCAACACCACACATGGCTCTACATGTCCCAAATGAACTCGGCCACACCACAAGGACACAAGAAATATACCAATAGTTACCATTTTTTCATCAATGCTATGAACTACGAGAAAAGATGTGAAACACACAAACTAAGACATAGTTGAAAATCTATCTAGAAAGCTCAACAACCACAATAAAGACCACCAACACCTTAGGGAGATCCCACAAGATGTAGACATGTAGAATATACTCACTACTACCCATGTGTATTGGCCCTAGAACAATTGCCTTCCTCGCAAATTTGGAATCTTAAAAAATAGATTGCAATGCCTTGAAGACCCTTGAGTGCCAAGTGCATGTTAAACATTTTGAAGCTTGGTGAGATCAATGGCAAGCAAGGAAGGGATTTGTAGATACAAGCAACACATAGTAACCAAAAGGAAACTACTCTTAAGATGCTTGCCCATTGGGCCTTTGGTTGTTGTCCAATGACAATGTGACACAAGGTCACCTTTCATTCAAAACATAAGCCTTTTGGGTTGTAAAGTGTTTAATGGTAGAGCTAGCAAGCTAGAACTGCCATTGGTCAAATGCACCAATAGAATTCAACCATATCATTTAAGGAACCAAGCTGCACATAAAGAAGTCAAGCCCATCACAAGTCAGCCACACTAGCACCATGTGGCACTCATTGATGCATTGCCAAAAAGCAGAGTACACCAACTTGATAGAACTTAGGCCAACCACTCCTAAAGGTGGTGTGCAATGAGCAACAGTTCATCGTTAAATCCATGCTAGCCACCATGAAGAACAAGGTACCCATTGAGAAGAAATATTTGGGCCAACAAGCTATTGCCATCACAAGACATGTAGCACTATGTGAGTAGTCCATGTGTATCATCACAATAAAGATAACCATCCACATCCTCATGGACCAATGAGAATACACCGCCGATGAAGCAAATGCCACATGTGCTATGAATTGGAAAGATCGTTAATGAAGGAACAAGCAATTAGCAAGTTGAAGTTGATCAACACTGCATTTGTGACCAATCCCATAGCTAGCACATAGAGGGCGAAGTGCAATTGTGTAGAGAAAGGTTAGTCCTTGTGCACTTGTTGGTAAATAGATTTGTCACTGCAGATTTCAATGTGCTTCGCTCAACAAGAAGTGACAAATGTTCCACCATTTGGATGTTGTTACTAGACTAACAACTTTCCTTTGCATTGAGAGGAGCAGCTCCCTTGTATGATGGGGGGTTTTTAACGCTTTTGTGTACTTTTAACCTAAAAGTACATAAAGGAAAAAGGAAACGCTAAAGAAAATGATTTATTGAAAGCATAGTAGTAGACACACGAATACCAACTTGGATTTCACAAACTTATTGCAAATTACGAGAGGCTTTCACCACAAAAGCTACAAACTACGTTCTTGAACTTATATTATGAATTGTATGATAAAGCCTTTTTAATATACAATGATGAAAGAAGTGTATTACATCCCAACACAGGAAGAGATATGGTGAATCGCCACATTCAAACCAAGGTACCAAGAAATGATTGTGTTTCTTTATATCAATTCCACAATTTATATTAATGCTTCAATGGATTATCTATGATTTACACAATGACACAGAGGTATTAACAATTTAACGTATGAGAAATCAATAATGATAACATAAAAGGACTTCCAAAACATACTATTCAAATGCTTTCTCTATTATCTTTATGAAATTATACAACTCCATAAACTGTTATGTGCAAAGTGTATATATAGGCTTCCTATTGATAACCACCTATAACTACTTCATAACTATGTTTTGGAACATAATTGTTTTAAAAATAATAAACCTTATTTGGTTATGTCTTACAAAACTTTTTTGGAAATAAGGTTCATTTTCTAACTTCAATTATAATAAGTGACGTGAGTTATTCTTCTCCCAATCCATGAGTTACATGTTCACCAACAACTTGGCCTTTCAAGGAAATGCACTCTAACTACATTTGCTAAAGATCCTTTCCTTTCATGAATATAATGTTCTATTGAATAATGGGGAGGCTTGTATAAGGCATGATCAATTCTTGTGTACTCATCTTCATTGCCACCTTGTATTTCTCATCAACTATCTTTGGAGGAATATTTGTCATTTCAAAATATCCTGCACATTGCCCATACTCACCATTGAATCCCTTTGCCACAGTATGAAATGAGAAAAGTTGGACAATTTCGTTGAATGGTAAGCCCATATCCATCAATACCTTCTTATGAATAGCCACTCATCCTAATAAATATTTTGTTGATAAACTTCATTTGCTAATACCACTAGATTCACTAGGTAACAAAATTCTATCAGTTCCTTAATATTGGCATAGCTTAGACATTGACAAATTGGATTTCCTAGATTTATAATCACCAAGTCTCAAACAATATTTTTTCTTTTGACATGCTTCCAAAACTAAGTATCTAATATGACCAATGTCAAGGCCACAATTTGCTTATTGAAGATTTGGCAAAAAGCTAACATTGAAATGTCTACCTACCTTATTCTAAAGCTTCCATTTTGATACGAGTGAAGTGAATGTTGGCAAAGATTGTAGCATTAGGTTTTATGCTAGTCAATGGCATCGACTTGAAAGTTTCTATAATTTTACATACACTATACCAAACTCTCATGGTTGTGACCTCTAAACTTCAAAGTACCTATTAAATTTCCCATATTAAAACCAGCAAAACCTTAGTTTCCATAGCATATTTATATTTCTTTGTATTAAAATACTTAAAAATACCTTAGAAAATCTAGGCATGGCTTTCACCTCCTTTGCACCCCTTCAAATCATGTTCAAAGGCTTCCATTTTGGTGCTGGTAGAAAAGATGCAGCATGGGGTCTATTACTTAATCATTGTGCAATGGACGTTCCACTATTAGATCTTCACCCTTCTCTTGGCTTATTTTTCCTTCTCTTCAGTAATTGTCCATTGTGGTATTAATTGTTGTCATTAATTACGACATGCTTTGCAAAAGATTTGCCATTTTGATGGGTATGGTAATTTGCAATACTTGCCTTGCAATATTTTTATCAAACTCAACTCTAATGGAAGTACTTGCATTTCCATTAGAGCACTACCATTCTTTTTCCATGGCTTGTTCCACTTCTACTTTTGCTTCACAAAACCTTCCTTTCTCTAAACATGGGTCCAGATATACCACCTTTTTGGTTTGTGCCCATGTGACTACCAAAACTTCATTGTTTTGCTACTCAATATCAATCATATTAATGGTAGCTTTTTGTTTTGGGCAGTCGGTATCCTCATGGTCTCCTAGCTTGCACCATTTGCACAAGACTCCTTTGTTTTAATTGCTTTGGCAATCTCTAGCAAAGTGCCCCCAATCATTGCATTGTTTGCATTGTAACAGGTAGTCTTTTTGAGTCAAATTGCATTCAACTCCCGCTTCCACTATTGTTGTTGTTCAATCTATTATTAAACCCTCTATTTTGATATTTGTCTAAGGATTTATTGTTATTATTTTGTTGCTTTGGTGATGTACTTAGTAGAGTGGATTGCTCACCATGAAGAGTACTTGTGTACACCAAGTTTTCAAATTGTATGGGATCTCTTTGATTGAGTGGCCCAAGATGTGACAAATATCACAAAAAAGTTTCTTCAGACAATTTAGTTTAATATGCCCTTCGCATTTGCATTTTGTACACCAAAGTTTTTTGTTTCCTTTATTGTTGTCTTTTTCTACCTTCAGTTCCTTCATTGTCTGCATCATATTTATTCATAAGGCTTGTACAATTCTAGATTCATTCTTGCTGCTATCATCTAAACTTTCATCATCTTCTATTTTTTTATTACCAGAGCAGGACATTTTGTCCTCACTCTCTATATCCATGGCCCAATTGTAAGCTTTTGTATATGAAGAGGAAGGTACTACCTCCATCTTATTTTGTATTGAGGGAATGAGGCCTTCAATGAACCATATATTTTTGAGGTCGTTGATTGATTATTTTTCTAACTTTATTAGTTCTTTGAGCCTACAATTATAGGTTCTAACGTTCTCATGTTTACCTTGCTTTATATTATAGATCTTTGCTACAATTTCATTATCATCCCTTGGTAACTCGAATTCCTCTTTAAAAACTTTCTTTCGCCTTTCCCAAGTAGTTTTGAAAGTCGAGTCAACCTATATGTACTAGTCAATAGTTATGCCTCTTAAGGTTGTCAAGAAGGATCGTAGCCAATATGATCCATCGTCCTTGTCATTTGCTGCCCAAATCGTATCACACGTTTCATAATGTCTCATGAGGTCCTCTGACCCATTGCTTGTCAATTTGGGCAACTTCCACCTTTCAATACTAGGACTTGATGGGGGAGTCATCTTCTTTCTATTCTATGGAAATCTCAATGCTTGGAAACAACTTATCAAGGGATTTTGATTCGGATGCTTAGGTGCTTCTCTCGACTCTCAACCATGCAGGAATCCTCAACTCATCTTAACTCATTGTTCTACACACTTGAGTTCCCTTCAAATTCTTTATTATTTACCTTTCGCCAAAAATGTTTAGGTTCCCATCTGTAATGACCACCCTTGATTTTTTTGGGGGATTACTGTTTGTTGATTGGATAGTTTTGTTGATGTAGTTGTTTGTCTTGTTTCATGTGTTTTGCATCATTCGCAAAAGTGCATAGGCAATAAAACATGAACATAAAACACAATAAAGAACTTATTTTCAAGTAGATTGATAACAAGACATTGAAGCAATGAAGACTATAGCATATTCAGATCTGGTTCAAATGTGTTTGCATACCTGATTTAAGCCAACATAGTCATCTAATTCATCATACATTGCAAGATTTCATCACGCAATGAACACATACATCTAGGAAACCTTCCTAGACTTCGTCACTACAAGAAACAACGATAAACACCCCAAAAATGGCACTATTTCAGACCTTTGTAGTAGCAGACCTTAACTTCAGCATACCTAGAAATGGCACAGCTCCCCGAAAAGGGCGGCTAGGCTCTAAAAATCAATGCTTCACCAATAAATGCAGGTAAATACTTGAAACAAGGCGCCCAAACATGAAGGATCCAATAAGAAAATATGCAGAACGGAAGACCAAGTGTGCACGGAGTTGAGCGGATTTCATCTTCAGCCACTGTCAAAAAGAGGGTTTCCAAAATTCTAGAGATGCAAATCAAACCTCAAAAGAAGCTTTAAATCTCTTCCAATCACCACCAATAACGAAGCCAAGAATCAAACACACCAAAATCTTTGAACCCACATCAAAACACTAAAAAAATCTTCATTATCCATCTCCAAAAGTGAAGAAAATCAAGAACTTTGTATAACAACAATGATCCCTGAAGTAGAACCACTCCAACCAACTAGGGTGGATCTCTCACCATCGAAACCAGCACTAGAAATGAGGGTTTTTGTCCTCAATCAATTGCAATCAAAATCTAGAATCATTCCAAGAGAGTCTCCTTAAGTTGCCAAAATATCCATATCTCCAAAAGAGAGCTCCAAATGAATAAATAGAGAAAGGAGGAGAGATTAGGGCAACATCATTTTGAATTCACTTTTCCCTCCAAAACCCCACACCCCCTTCATGAGCCTTTTTATTTTATTTTATTCAAAATACCTCCCTTGGGCGTCTATGCTCATAAGGAAACTATTTCGCTTTTGTTGCCTTCTAAAACAACGTTAAGTCATTACATTAGGCTCCAATGTACTTTTTACATGACCCCCCCACCCCTTCACTTAAGTTAAAGAAACTTTATTAAAATAACTTAAGTGAAAAATACAAATAATAATTAAATCGAACCTTAGCCATGCCTATGCCCAAATTGGAAATAGACATTGTTGAAGTAGCCTTGGCCAGGACCAGTTACCGAAAATAGACTTACTATTTATAGCAACTGCTAAAAATAGTAAATACTCCAAATCACCAAACTGGCACAAAACATTAGAGTTCACCTGACAACTGCCACATACTACCCAAACAAGAAACCTTGCACTACACTACTACCAAGACCAATTACTAAATATAGTACTTACTAAAAATAATAAGTGAGTCAAAACCAAACTAGCCTGCATAAGAAATAACAACTGCTTGTTGCCAAAACTCTCATCCAACACTAAACTTGGTTTGCCAATCCTATCATTCCCTTCATCTAGGACCATAAACTGACCCTGTCAAGAGGCTGAATGGATAGAAAAAGTAAATTCTTGCAGTTGTCCAAGTTTGAAATCAACAGCTCATGGTCTGATTTTTGAAAAATCAGCTCCCAGATATATGAGCAGCAGCTGCAACACTAAGAATCTTCAACCTGAAAGAAAAAACTGATCATTATCTTAACAGTAAACACCTTTCTAAGAGTCATCAACCATGTAGAACTCCAAATTTTGCTCAAAATCTCTTTCCAAACCACTTGTGTGAACATAAATGGACTCATAAGGTGGTTGTATAAAGAAGTAATAGCAGCATATTTTTTGCCTTTTTGGTCCACAACCACCCAAGGTATGCTTCTTCCATCACCATTTGTATCCAATAACCCATGTCAAAGATCCTATGCATAGATACTTCCCTCTAAATTGGCTCCACGACGTTGAGGTTGCGCCACTCCAATCATAATTCTTTAACCATCAAGCTCAAGTTGCATTCTCCTCCCTTGGACCCCTAAAGAGTAGTCACCATTAAATTCCATACTATAATACCCGAAAGGACTGAAGTCCTCACCAAGTGACATATCTTGCCAAGGCATCTCAAAGAAGTCCAAAGCTGCAATTCCCTGCCAAACTTGATCCTGGGCAACACGAAGTATAATCTGCACAATCCCAAAGGAAAAACCTCAGCATATCTCCTCACATTACCCCAAAAGTGATACCATTGTTACCAATCAATTCCTAACCGGAAATCGATAACAATAGTGTCATCCTTGGAAACATATATCCCATTAATGCCATCCCGAACATCGACCGATAACCTCTCATTGACACCTAATCCCCAGGTGTCATGATGATCATATCGAGTACACCAACTCATCCAATCGATTGCAATCATCACATTATCACCAAAAAATATACACAAACAAATCAAACTGATTATAGTCACTATCACTCATACAAGAGAGAGCTGGAAATAATTGTTCTAATTATGTCAGTCCTCCCACAACCCGCTGCTCCGAAGCCTGTAAGATCTCAAAGTCCATCTGCTCATAAATGGAGTGTGCCATAATCAACGTTGAAATACTAGGGCAGCAGCTATCATTAAAGATTCCCCTTGAAAACATAGGGTATGTGAATGCGGGATTGACCCAAGGAACTCCTCCACTAACCACATCACCTCCTCTAATCAACACCAATTGAGAATTACTCCACTACTGAGCTAGGGGAGTTGGCCAATCCAACTGCATGATATCATTCATTGTCCTATGTAGGCTGATTGGAAAGTGGACAGCGGTACCAATCCTCAAGTTGTGTCCACCATTCCAACTTTGAATCAACATTTCACCATTAGAAAATGCACCTGGATCCCAAATCCTATGATTATCACTGATTTCCACACTAGAATCAAAAAGAGCTCCATCATCCAACTCGATGAGTGGATTATCATAGGTCACATCAGCATCTACCTCAAACAAAGGATTATCCATAAACTGAAGACTATCCTCTTGCTAATCTAGACTTTCTTTTTCTGATTTCTTAAGACAATGGACTAGATCATACTCCTCCTGAATGCAATCAAGCTCCAACATTACCTGTTTGATCTCCTTTCCCCTTTCTCTGCTTTCCTTCTCCCTAAACTGTTGAGTCTCATAGAGTTGATCATTTGCTTCAAGAAGTGCCTCCTAGACACTTTCCAAAGCAAGCTTTGTGAAACTAAGCTCAATGGTGAGCTCACTAACCTCTTCCCTTAACTGCTTAGTCATGAGCAAAGTTTCATCTACAAACTTGGAGGCTACATCTCTATCATACAACATGTGTAAGAAAACTGTTTTGGTTCCCTCCATAGAAATTTTAATCATGTGCAAATCAGCAAGGGAGACATTTTGTTCATGTTGGTTTCTTGGTGTTATGAAGATGAATTTCTCAACAAGTCTTCTTATGTCATCCAACCTAGATAAAGTGTGCACTTCGTTTTCCATAGACACCAGAAAGTGATTTTTCCAATCATATTTAGTCAAGGATAGCACGCTGCTATTATGTTGCATGCAAAAATCAGAACTTTCATACATGTTATCAAAGTCTCCATGGCTGTCCCAAATTACCTATGCCTCTCCCTGATCATCCTCAAAAGAAGATTGTGAATCCAAACCAACAAGGCTGCTAGGTCCTTGCTTAAGATCAGCTACATGCAATGTGAAATCAGTTTTGTTCTCAAGTTCAAGAACATCATCAATGACATCTATGCCATCATCCTTGCATAATTGTGAAGTTGAAGTTGGAACAACACTATAGTCAAAAGAAAAATCATCCCAAACAAGTTCCTTGTCATACTTAGGTGCCATCACACTTGGATCCCATGTGTTAAAAAGCTGATTTCTTTGTTCACTGTGCTCCTCTTGTGATGTTGTCTCTGAAAAAATCATACTCCAACTCACCACTACACATGTCAACATAAGTATCTCTCTCCATAAGCACTGTTAGTTTTAGGATCAGAAATGCAGCACAGAAGACAATGAACACATAAAGATACCCTAGGAAAACCCTCCTTCTCGAGGGAGAAAAGCCCAACAAATATATCGCTTATATATTGAAGTAATAAGAGCAGAAATCTGCTTACAACTCAGGCACAACACAATGCCGAATTTGATACAATGAATAATTGCACCTCTCCTAGATGCGAAGATGCAAACTGAATATGTTTCTCCTTGAAATCGAACTGCTGCATCAAGATAATGATCTGCTCCTCAAGTGCGAACTTCTTCTAGGAATGTGAATATGATGAAATGAACTTGATGGTCAAATGAGAGATCATCACCTTGTATTTATACAAAACAAAGTGACTCTTCAAGAAGGTCGGCCACCCTTTAGAAAGAATAAATTACATGAGTCGGCCAGAATAATAAATATTATTCATTTAATAAAGTGAAGCACTTCTTCACTTAAATCGGACCAAAATAAATTAAATAGCCTTTGGCTATCATTTAATTTATTTCATTTATTTAATGCAGCCGCTAGAAGTAATATGCCCAACGCTGTAACATCAACAAGCTGGCCCTGGAAATCAAAACCAGAGCCACCTATGTCTTCATCACTATAATCATCACTGTTTGCTGTTTTGAAAGCCTCATCTATTTTGCCTTTAGCAAGACCATCATCCAAAAATGTTTCAATGATCTCAATGTTGCCAACCTTGATACTAGTGTCTACAAATTCACTGGATAGCTCTAGAGATGGATTTAGACCTGCTGTCATGTCCTTTTCCTAATGCACAATCTCTTCAATAGAAGCTACATGCACTTCTAAGGAGTTGTCTTGGGCCTTTGTAATACATGCCTCCTGATTGATGAAGTCTTCTTCTTCATAGGGAGGTTCTAATAGTTTGTCTTTCTCGCATTCAGGCTCATCTCTAGAAATTTTTGTTCTTGTCAAGTCAAAATCAGCAAGCTCCTTTGTAACCACCTTTTTTCCCTTAGACTCTTCCTCTCTCACAAGGACTTCTTGAGAATCTCCTTTCTTTCATGATCTTCTTATGTAGTTAATCAAACCCTTTTTGCTAGGGTCCCTCCATACAACTAAGTCCAAGAAAGCTTCAAAGTTAACATTGTTTTTTATCTCAACAAAGAATTTTTGATATTCGTCAATAATTTTGTGAGCTCCTCTTTTATAGTTGACTCTCTCCTTTTGTGATCTCATCAGCAGCTTTGGGATAGGCTCTTCTTCTATAGGTAGAAATTCAGTTGGTCAATCCATGTTTTCACTTAACAAGCCAAAGAACCAAGAAATACAACTGAGATGTTTCTCCCGAAGGTGAATTTACCAACACACATGCAAGTGCTAATCACTAACCAGCAAATGAAAATTTGACAAGGTTTAGCTTCCCAATAGGCTAGAAGGAAAAACTTCGCTCTGATACCACTGTAATGACCACCCTTGATTTTTTTGGGGGATTACTGTTTGCTGATTGGATAGTTTTGTTGATGTATTTGTTTGTCTTGTTTCATGTGTTTTACATCATTCGCAAAAGTGCATAGGTAATAAAACATGAACATAAAACACAATAAAGAACTTATTTTCAAATAGATTCATAACAAGACATTGAAGCAATGAAGACTATAGCATTTTCAGACTTTAGGAAATGTATATCAGACCTGGTTCAAATGTGTTGCAAACCTGATTTAAACCAACACAATCATCTAATTCATCATACATTGCAAACTTTCATCATGGAATGAACATATACATATAGGAAACCTTCCTAGACTTCATCACTAGAAGAAACAGCGATAAACACCCCAAAAATGGCACTATTTCAGACCTCTGTAGTAGCAGACCTGAACTTCAGCATACCCATAAATAGCACAGCTCCCAAGAAAGGGCGACTAGGCTCTAAAAATCAATGCTTCACCAATAAATGGAAGTAAATACTTGAAATGGGGTGCCCAAATATGAAGAATCCAATAAGCAAATACCCAGAACGGAAGACAAAGTGTGCACAAACCTATGAGCAGATCTCACCTTCAACCACTATCAAAAAAAGGGTTTCCAGGATTCTAGAAATGCAAATCGGACCTTAGAAAAAGCTTCAAATCTCTTCCAATCACCACCAATAACGAAGCCAAGAATCAAACACACCAAAATCTTCAAACCCACATCAAAACACAAAGAAAATCTTCATTATTCATCCCCAAAAGTGAAGAAAATCAAGAACTTTGTAAGCACAATGGTGATCCCTGAAGTAGAACCACTCCAACCAGCTAGGGTGGATCTCTTACCACCGAAACCAGCGCTAGAAATGAGGGCTTTCGTCCTCAATCAGCTGCAACCAAAATCTGGAATCATTCCAGGAGAGTCCTTAAGTTGCCAAAATATCCATATCTCCAAAAGAAAGTTCCAAATGAATAAATAAAGGGGGAAAAATTAGGGCAACATCATTTTGAATTCACTTTTCCCTCCAAAACCCCACACCCCCTTCATGAGCCTTTTTATTTTATTTTATTCAAAATACAACCCTTGGGCGTCTATACTCATAAGGAGACTATTTCACTTTTGTTGCCTTCTAAAACAACATTAAGTCATTACATTAGGCTAAAAGGTACTGTTTACATGACCCCCTGACCCCTTCACTTAAGTTAAAGAAACTTTATTAAAATAACTTAAGTGAGAAATACAAATAATAATTAAATCAAACCTTGGCCATACCAATGCCGAAACTGGAAATAGACACTGCTGAAGTAGCCTTGGCCAAGGCCAGTTACCAAAAATAGACTTACTATTTATAACAACTACTAAAAATAGTAAATACTCCAAATCACCAAACTAGCACAAAACATTAGAGTTCACTTGACAATTGCCACATACTACCCAAACAGGGAACTCTGCACTACGCTGCTCCCAAGACTAGTTACTAAATATAGTACTTACCAAAAATAGTGAGTCAAAACCAAACTAGATTGAATAAGTACACCGAAAATGGGGACATTACACCATCCTTCATTTACTAATTATTTCTCTTCTTCAATCAACACTTTTTTGATACCTCTAATGTTAGTTGCATAAGCTTCTAATAATAGATCTTTAGATTCTATCTCCCACTCTTCTTCGTCTACTAGTTGTTGTATTGGTTTTTCTGCTTGATCGAAGAGGTTGATCAACATCTAGTCAGGTAGCAATAAGTGCCTTGCTATCTCTTCCCACTTTGCACTTTTACAATTTCTTGTAGTGGAAGTGTTTCTGTTTTCCTAAGTGGGGATCCAATTTTGACTTATGCATCAACTTAAACTTTGTTCTCGGGATGGGCTTTGACTTGGGATTTGTACAACTATTCCTTCTTCGGCTATTTCTCTTAGCTTTCTTCTTTGTTCTCTTTGCTCTACAATCCTCAAGGATCACCTCACCTTTTGTTTTGATCTATGACTGCTTTTGCATCTTTTGATTCTTGTTTGGGTACAATGGCATTAATTTTGGGAGATTTGACACTTGTCAATATTTCTTTCTTCTTCCTCTTGTTTGATTCTATCATCATATTCTCGTAGTGTTTCCTTATTTGTTGTCTCTATACTTCCCAATCCCGTTTGGCACACAAGTCTTGAAGTGTTAAGAGATGTCTTGCAAGGGGTCTTGGCATATGATCAAGGAGTATATCTACTTCTTCGCTTACTCTCAAGTTATCATAAATGATCTCTTGGGGAACTTGTCTCTATTTGGCTTCGTTTTGTATATGTTCCTTCACCAATATATCCCGCAAGTTTACCAAATCCTATGTGAGTTTCTCTTTCTTGATTAGACTCTACAAGTTCTCCAACCAACTGTCCCATTATATGGCCATTTCAACCTGACTTCTTTGAAGGCAAAATGCCAAATGTTTACTTGCTCTACAAATATACAATTACCAAAGCACAATAAACTGATTCACATAAGAATAGCATAGTAATTCAGAAAATATAGCAATTGTTCTTATTTCATTCAATGCTTCAATGCTCTTGTACAAAAATGAGGAAGGGAAGGATTTTCCAACGCAATCCCATTTCCCGACTACAAGACAAGTATATAAACTTGCCAACGGTTTCCAAGGAATTCCAATTGTTAGCAACTACTCAAAACAAATTCAATCAATTACTGAGGCATAACTACAAGCATTGACTAACTAAAGGTACAATATAACTAATGTAAACTATAACTAATATATGTTTTAGCTATCTACATGGCCTAGCTTTAGTATGCCCTAACCGCAGCTATAAACCCTAGCTACTAGAAATAAACCATAACCATTTTGTGCACTAGCCACCATTTTTGACCTAGTCATGATCTAATAAACCTTAGCCGCAAGTTTATACCCTAGCCACCACTATCACTCTACAAAAAACTATTCAAATAAAAGTGGAAAAACCCGTCATAGTCATAGCCTAAAATCAAGAGAAAAAAGTCAAAATTCCTCAAAAAATGTTGCCACAATTTTCCTGCAAAGAAGATCCCTGTTAAATTGCAGAATGAGGCCTGCAATTTACAAAAAACAAAAACACAAATTTTAAATACAAAAAGTCCACAATTTTCCTCAAATAAAAACATGATTTCTTCACAAAAACCCCCAACAATTTTCATCCATAAACCAATGCAAATTTCAATTAGTTTTTGGCCACCGATTAAGACTGAAACCTTGTGATTTTATCCTCTAAATTAAATCAACCCACAACTTTGGAATCTGTTGTTTGGTTCTCAAACCCTAAGCTCTAATACCATAAAGAAATTTTTCATACTCGATGATTATGTTCTAATGCTAAATAACATTGATATAACAAACAATAATGAAAACTTCAAAATGTGGAAACATACACAAATAATTACACCTTGATATCTATTTTTTTTCATTCCCACGAAAAAATTACAAGGCAACTTCCACAACTAATGTTACTCACAGCTCCATGGAAATTCACTATACTTAATACATTACAATCTTTCTATCTTGCTCCTATCTATATACTAATTTTTAAGTTACTGGGTTCTTCATTTGAAGCCCTTGTGCCCGTTCCAAGAGCGTTTGGGTTCAAGAGCACCCCAGACACCTCAGGTTCCCTGTGGGTACACAATCCATGTACCCACAAGGAACTCAGGGTGTTTGGGGCACTCCCTGGGCGCTCCTACAAGTGCCAATGCCTTACGGGTACCAAAAAGTGTTAAAAAACACTTAAAAGTGCAAAAAGTGCATTCGAAGATAAAATTGTGAAAATTGTGTGCACCATGAAGGTTTGTGTGGTTCCAAAGGCCCCTTGACGCCACCCTCTATCACGACAAGGAATGCACCAAGGATGCTACCCCCGGACCCTGTGAGGGGCGTTGCCCCTCGACCTTACCGAGGGCATTGCCCCCAAACCCCCATGAAGGTCGTTGCCCCTACACCTTGTTGGGGGCATTGCCCCCAAACCCCCATGAGTGGTGCTAACCCTCAACCCCATCAAGGTCTCCACTCCCAACCCCCACTAGTTATTGGGATCTATTGTCACATAAGAAACTTGACTACAATAAGGGGGTCTAGGAATGGAGACCAAAACTGGCAACAATGACAATTATCTTTATGACTATGATAATATCATTGCTCAATGATGAATTATCATACTATCAAAGATCAAATGTCATTATTATAGTACATCCTCTACAGGTAGATTACTCCAACGGACTAGGATCCCAAACCGTTATATAAGAACAATTATCTAGGAATTGAGGAAAAAGAGCTCTACACCATTTCCCACAAACTATACCCTTTATCATACCTGCAGAGGATGTACTATTGCTGGGATCCTAGTTCTTTCCTTCTCAGCATGCCTTTCTATCTAGTTCTCTTTGAGAACTATAATGGCTAGCAAGAATGTGAATCCCCTTCGGAAGTCATCTAAAATATATGTGCCTAGATGCCCTAAGAAAACTACCAAGTGTTCAGAATCTAAGACTTCGAAAAATCCTAGCAAGCCTCATTGTTATTGTTGTGACCTATTTCACATATCGCCCCATTGCAAATGGGGACCCCCAAGTTTTGATGTCGCCCTCTGAGTCGCCAGTTTAGAGTCCTAAATTTGAATAACTTTTTGAGAGTCAGTCTGACCAAAGTGAGATTTTGAACCCGTTTGAATGCTTAAATGTCATGGAAATGCTCAGAAGACCCAATAGACAAGGAACGCCATTGCTTTCGGTCAATTTTGACACTTCCTATTTTTTAGGGATTCTGCTTTTTTGCTTTTTGCTTTTTTGATTTTCGGCATTTTTAGGCCATTCTGGAGTTCCTATTTTTTAGGGATGCTTTTTGCTTTTTCTATTTTTAGAAAGTTTCTATTTTCGGAAAGTTTCTATTTTTGGATTCCATCAGGCAAGAAATCAGCACACCTCCAGATGTCAAAAGAATCGAGGTAAAATAGCAAAATTTTTGAAAATGGCTAAGTATTAAGATGGCGCCCTCAAGGAAGGAGTGGCATGAAGTATAGGAAGTCCGCCCTACCTTTGGCATGCCAAAGGTAGGCACTGGCACGCTAGGCCCAAAGTCCGCCATGGCACAAAGAGACCAAAGTCCGCCCATAGGCAAGAAGGATGCCAAGTCCGCCCTTGGCATGAAAACCATGAAGTCCACCCAAGATGTTTGGAAGAGACGAATGGCACAAGGAAGCTAAAGTCCGCCCATGGCAAAGGAGAAGCCAAGTCCGCCCTTGGCACAAGAAGGTCAAAGTCCGCCCACCAAGGCATGATGAAGTCCGCCATATGGAAAGTGGCATGGAAAATGTGAAGTCCACCCAGCCTAGAGGAAAATGGCAAACAACTTATGAAGTCCGCCATATGGAAAATGGCATGAGATATGAGAAGTCCGCCCCAATAAGTGTGGAGAAGGGTAAAATTATGAAGGGGTCCGCTCCAAGGTGTTTGGAAGGGGTGAAATTACATAGAAAATTCGCTATTAATTGAATTAAATGGTGAAATTACAAGTAACGTTGGCCATTGGACAAGGCAAGACCAAAACTCGCCATGGCAAGAGAAGGGTGAAGTCCGCCCTAGACAAATACAAGATAAAACACGCCATTGGCAAGGAATTATGAGAAATTTGCCCAACTTTAGAAGATAAATTTTTCTAAGGCATGAAAATGAAGAAATGTCTAGAGAGAGAAGAGGTTAGGACGGCATGAAAATTACTCCTCGGCAAGAAGAAATAAAATTCTTTGGCAAGAAATGAAGAATGCAAGGCAAGGAAAACCATGAAGTCCGCCCCTCTCAGCTTGGAAATATTCCTAAGGCATGAATAAAAAATGGCAAAATGGCAGAGAAATCTCCAAGTTCGCCCAAACCAGAAGGAGAGAGAAAATGAATTATTTGGCTAAGTAAAATGTCCAAAGAGGTCAGAACTCCGCCTAGAGAGTTGAAATTTGGCAGATGAACTATTGAGCACATTTTGGCTAGGCGGACAATTTAAAAAAAAAGATATTTTGCCTCGGACGAACAAACTTAGCCATGTATCAAGGTTAAACGGGTTGGAATTTTAAATATTTTAATATTTTTAATTATTTCCCAACACTTAGGGAATTTTAATTAAATAATTCGAAGTCTGGAGATTATTCGAAAGATTAAATTATTCTGCCTTAGATGAATTTAGCTTTGCCATGATTTGAAGATTTAAAATACGTTGGAAAGTTAATTTTAAACAATTAATTTAGTATCTTTTGATATTTTCTCCAACACTTAGGCAATTTTTTTGAGAAATTTGAAAATCTCAAACAGAGGTGGCACAGGGATGAAAATTAGAAACTTGCCTCGACAACTGAAAGTGAAATTAGAAACTTGCCAATCTGAGAAGAAAAACGTTTCTAAAAAATTGGAAGAAAATCAAAGAAAAGAAAGCAATTCCTTGAGGAAAATCGCACTTCTCAGCCATAAAATGAGTTTCAGCCACTCATTTCTTCACAATTTCGGCTGAGAAGAGGCTATCTTTCTCGAATCTTCTGGGAATCGTTTGCGAAGGAAAATTTAGTGCAAGTAACATTGTTGTGAGAATCGAGGTAGCAATTTTTTGTTGACAGGCGTGATTTTTAGGAAGAAATAAGTCATTTCTTGGCTGAAAATCCCACTTCCCAGCTTTGGCGCACTTCTTCTGGCAGATTTTCTGAATTTTTAATTCATTTGCAGCCAGAACACGATCTTTGAGGTTTGGAAGTTAATCGGCTATATGTTTACACCTCATTCCTATCTTCTACTTCATTTCCGGCACGAATTTCATTCATAGATAGGCGAATTTATTACTTCCAGCTTGCTTTTTGACAGAAATTTCAATTCAATAAGCTGAAAAGTGCGATTTTGTCCAAACTACACCCGGAGTAATTTGATTTTAAAAGTTTTTATATTAATGTTAAGCATTTTGTACTTGCAGGTTGACAGTCGATCAAGGAGAAACATCTAGCAAAGCACAGATGAAGTTTGCAAGCAAAGGATCGCAGCCAGAGACTAGAATTAAATCCAAATGGAAAGACGTCTCGGACACCAACCTTGGCCACATTGACCTCGAAGAATTTAAGAAGAGAATATATGGGCATAATGGACCTTTGCCAACGCCTGCCGCCAAAAGGATGGTGAGAAATGGTATCTTCCAAGCTGTCGGATTTCCGCCTGCACTAGAGTGTGTTGAATTAATGGTGGAGTGTGCGCTGCATTATAATGCTGAGTTAACACAGATTGTGGCACTTGACGGGAGAATATTGGCGCATCTGGGAGAGGTGGCCATACAAGAAGCCTTCGGCATTCCTAAGTATCCTAAGACTACCTACAAGACTAAGGAAGACACCCAGAGATTGTATGATGAGCAGCCTGACCTTTGTGCCGCCAACATCAACAAGTCATGGCTGGACAAACCAAGGTCGTCGATCAAGAAAATGCCCAAGAAGTTGATGCGTACGGACTTCAAGGAAGACTACAGAGACATCATTATCTTGCTGAACAGAATAGCAGGCAATCCTTTGGGGGCGCCATTTGAGCCATGGATGTACTATTTTATTGAGGACATCACAGAGGGCGTAAAGATGTTTAACTGGTTACGAATGATTAGCAACAACCTCCACGAGCAGCTTGTCAACTTAGAGAAAACTAAAACGTTTTATATGAATTCTTATGTCATCTACATGTTGGCTAGGACTTACAAGTATGCAGGCTTGATATGCAAGGGCACGGTCGGCAGTGGATCAAATGAGCTGAAGGCATACGACTGCTATCCATAATTGCAGTTGAAAGAAAAGGCGCACTTCCGGCGAGCTCATGACGCCTTCCTCATGTATATCACCAGAATACTCTAAGGAGGGACGCATCAACATCTGACTCTTGAGGCCAAGAAGTTGATTGGCAAATATGGGTCATGGTTTATCCAGTATCCCCGATACACGTACATCAAAATCCAGGGATTCACTGGGAGCCCATATCGTTTGCCCATTTTCCCAACTAACAAGATGGTCCTGTTGGAAGTATTAAGGCAGCTAGAAGAATTTCAAGGCCTCCAACGGACAAAGCAAAAGGCGGCAGTAACCTTTCCCTTCTTCATAGGGAACATGCTGGAGTCTTGCCCATCATCACAGGCAGCAGATAGTGCCAGGCTCGAGATTCAGCATTATCCTTTTGCTACCTACCCATCTAGGAGCCACTTCGACCCGCATCACCATATCAAGATGGTGGATGGAAGGAGGTACAAGCATAGGGTCGAACTAGAAGATTTTTGGGCAAATGTTGCGGACAAGTTTGAAGTTAAGTGAAAGATGTGGTCCAGATTGCCTGTCAGTTTGATCAGAGCAACAAAACTTTGCCGAGTGCTGGATCAGTTGGAGGAAGATGGATAGCAGGTACAGTTGCACCTTGATGAGAGCTTGCCTTTGCCGGTGGTCAGATGGTCAGAACCCGAGCACGCCGATTTGAATACTTTGATGAGACCAGTCGTCAAGTATACACAGTGGTGGGTTGATCAACAGATTCAGGAACTCCGACGAAAAAGGATAACCTTAACTTATGATATGTTGAGTGAGGCGGAATCCTATTCTTCCAATGCGGACGCATCCCACGGCGTAGAGATGATAGAGGCCACCACTTCCAAGAAAAGGAAGGAGATAGCTGCAGGCAAGGAGCCAGTTCAGAAGCAGGCTAAGGTAAAGCCTTCCCACTCGGCCGCATCTAGGAATATTGAGGAGATGCTAGCTACTGTAGATGCTTCACTGGCTGACATTAGGGATCCTTCTCCGATTCCGGAAAACAATATGGAGCCTCAGCCGGACGAAGATGCGCCACCATCTCCCACGGGCACAGAAATATTGGAGTCCGATGATGAAAATGTGGACACCCAAAATGAGGATTTCCAGGAAGGAATGATTTCAGCCCTTAGGGGAATTCTGGACGTTCCTGACAGAGAAGATAGGCCTAAGGATGAAGGCATAGAGCAGCCGACGATCCCGGATTGGCTAAGAGAGAGGCTGAAAGTACAGGCGCCAGTGGTGGAGCCAGAAGAGAATGACACTGCTGACTTCTTGGCCAGACTTACGCAGACTGCCGTTAAGAAGCCAGCAAAGAAATTCTCGAGCATACAGAGAGATGGAGCCGGCAACAGGACAGTGCAGATCGCAGTACCTACGATGGACAGGCCACAGGAGGACATGGCTCCACAAGATTATGCCATCACAACCATTGACTTGGGCCCAACCACGAAGGGCCAAGAAACTGAAGACTTGGACAATTCAGTGTCCACTATCAAGTCAAGGTTGGCAAAGGAGGTAGCCAAGAGGAAAGAGTTCCAGTTAGAAATTGAGCACCTAAAGGGGTATATCCAGCACCTGATCAAGCCGCTTGATCAAGACAGCACGGCAGCTCCTCTACTTCCGAACTCTTCACAGGGGGCCATTAAAGAGATAGAAGAAAATATGGTCACCGTTCGGGAAGCCAGAGAATGGATAGCAGCAAAGGGGACTGAAGCTAAGGCATTCGTGGAGAGGTTGACTCTGGTTTATGGTCAGGCCACCGCCCTACTTTCTAGGTTGGCTGCTTTGACAGAAGTATGGGATAACCTTCCGGATGTGCAAGATAGGATAATCCCTTGCCTTAGGATTCTGAAAGGAGTTCCTAAGCAAGAGCTGATAGACGGAGGTGTTATTGCAGCAGGAGCAGCCTATGACTTCCACACCTGGTATTGGGCCTTGACGGCACGAGGCGAAGTCTTGGAGAGGGTGAAGGTTGATGGTATCAGATTGGAAGAACAGGTCAAAGAAGTTCAGGCCAAACTCCTCAACATGATTGCCGATATCCTGGATAAGGAGGCTCTACGAGAGAATGACCTGCAATTAGAGGTTTTGAAAGGGAAGGTCCAAGAAGGCATCTTTGCCATCACAGGACCTATTCTGAAGCAGGATTGGGCCAAATTGGCGAACTTCTTAAGCATCCGAGAGTCTTTTGAGAAGACCAAGCCAGAGTGGGAGGATACTTTCGCCAGATGCGCCGAGAGTGTGGACGGACTGGAATTCAGAATCGGAATGCTTCCTCAGGTCACCATGGATGAAGTTGCCTTGATCGTGTCCAAATTCATTGAACACACGGCAACGCGGGAGGATCGGGATGTAATTCCTTGAAAATAGCTCCAAAGCGCCACATCACCCTGTCAACTCTCTGTTTACTGAAGTCATTTTGGGAAACCCTAATTAGGGTTTATTTGTTTTAATCTTGGCCGTTGGCTCATTTTTAATCTGAGCCGTTTATTCAAATTCATGAACTCTATATAAACTTGATTGCTCTCATTTACAATTTGTGAAGTGAGTAGTATAATATTGTTGCAACAAGACTATTTCCGTCAATAAAAGCTCTAGTGCATGATTTGCTTAGAATCACTTTTGTTTTCAAATAGTGTGCAAGGTTTAATATTTCTCCTTCAACACTTAGAGTAGAATTAGATTAGCATTTCATTTATATGTTTGTTAAGTGGATGATAGATTTGATAGCAGTGGTAGATAAGATTTAGCTCATACTTTTGTCGAATGGATGATTTGTATTCGATGTGCAAAGTTAGTCTAAGCCATTAAATTGTGGATGCTTAACTTCTGTTTGTTTTAATCAATTCAAACATGAAAATTATTATCACTTCCGTTGAAGATTGCACCCGCTTTGCGTAGTTGTCCAAAGGGAGGCGAAACAAAGTGTGGTTACCCTATTTTATCTCGTCACTACCGTCTCTTGAGTTCTTAGGCGTAGTTTAGATTTCTAAACCCTTATCCTTTTGCCTTTTTTTTGGAGAAACTGAAACACCCATCAAAAGGAGCTTGAATGATAAAACTGTCTAAGTCCTCAACTCGAAAAATGAATCTTATGTAAGTCCCCTTGTGATTACCAGCAAATCACAACGCCCACTGACCTTGTCCATATGTCATAACCTGGCCAAAAGAAACATTGGAGTTATTGTATTATCTTCTAGGTATTTGCAATTACTTTTCAAGAGAGGATAAAGTGTCCTTGGGCATTTTATTCCGTGTATGGTGGCGTATTCAAAACACACACCAACAGTTATCCCTCCCATCAGCTCCCTCATATTAATGGGTGTTTCCATTAGTCAATTTGACCAGGCATGGATAAGTGATTTCCTTAGATCCAATTAATTCAATGTCAAATAATCAATCCGGGACAAAAATTAAAGCCATTACTCAGGTCATTGCCATCATTAGGGATCATCTCATGTTAAGCATGTTCAAGAAAAATTCTTGTCACTATAAACACCTTTGATGCTACTCCTAATGAGTTCTCCAATGCCATGGCTTCCTTCTCAAGTACTTCCAGGTCTTAGAGATAAGATGGACAATTTGAAAACCATCATCATGCAGCTGCAAGATGAATGAACAGCTTTGGTCATACTGTCAACGAAGACTCCAAATCCCTCTTCAAGGCTCATATTCCTCTCAAAGAGGTTCTCAATTTTGAGGATTTCAAGATTGATATTGTTAACTCTATGGGTCAAATTTTCAGGGCCTTGTGTGACATAAGCAACCCATAGCCACATGTATAGGAAATGCTCTACAATCTGTATCTGTGTCTAATCACCAATCCATTCTTGGAGACTTTGGCGCAGAAATAGGGTCCTTAGTTGGTGGCAGAAGAAGGAACTAAGTCATTGTCCAAATTCAAAATCAAGATAGCAATCCAGGATTCACTGCTGGCCTTTCTGATTTGAATTATGCCTAATATCTCCTACTTTTTCTGCTTTTTGGTTATGTTAGTGTCTGTTGGGAAAGAGTATGCTTTTATGACCTCTAGAATTTCCTAGTCAAAACTTGGTTCCTCAAACCTTAGTGGTGGTTACTACTTATCTCCAACACTTGTAATTTGAGATCTAAAAGTAAAAAAGATGATTCGATGCTTTTGTGGGTTTGAAGGTCTACCTTGGAGACGTAGATTCTCACTACAGGCAACTTGGTTTATCCAAGGAATCTATTGGTTATTTTCTAAAGCACGCTTGGAAGTTTGATAGAAAATGAAGAGCTCATGAAAGCTGTCAATTTTTCTTTTTCTGTTCTCGGATATAAAATCTGATCCTTTTTTGGTCTCTCAAAAAAAATGGTTTTCTACTCAAATTCTGTATACCTCCGCAAACCTATGTGGGATGAAATACTCCCATTGTCTCAAACAATTGATATATCAGGACACAAAATGTTTGATAAACTTTAGAAGTCTCCTTGCTCATTAGCATAAGTAAATAGCATACCTCATGTTTTAGATCATCACGTCTTTGAATGGCTTTCTCCAATTCTTCTTTAACCTAAATCAAAACAAAAAGATAAACAGCACACTACGTTTGAGCAAAGTATGCAAATGGGTTCACATAAGAAAAAACATTTAAACAACTACAAAATTTTAAATTAGAATCAAAATGCTGCCTTGTAGGAATCACCTTCTCCAAATCTTTATCTTTCGATGTACTCACCCTTTGCCTGTTATACTTTTCAGCAGCCTGCATACTGTTGAAAAGCAAGAAAATATTATCCAGTCCATGAAAGTTCACCTGCTAATAAAATATTCAATAGCAACTGTACAATTCAATTAAAATCCAAAATACTTGACTGAATTAAAAAGCAATTATAAAGCAAACCGTTCAGCTCTCTTGGGCGAAGGAGACAGAGATACATCCTGCTTTTTGTCTGAAGAACTTCCTGAGAGACTTCTTCCTGGAAAATCAACAATGAATTTCAGTAAAACGGGAGATAGTTTCCAATAAAAGCTAACTTGATTTTAATATAGACTCCATAGCAACTAGCTTCAAATAAATATTAACATTAGTTTGCTATTGGAACTCCATGGTAACAGACAGAACTTTGCACCTCTCGGTAAACTGTCCCTTTCATGTAGAGTACGTTTCCTTGTAGAATTAATATTTGTAGGAGATAATTTCCGTTTTACTGGTGAAGAAATGTACCGAGAAGCTCTGCACAATAAAGTAACCAGAGGAACTTAACATCAGATGTTATCTAAAAGAGCATTCCAATCAGAATACCCTGCTACACCAGCTGCAAGTATTATCAAAGACAAAACAGTAGCTTTCATGCAACTTGACTTCTCAAACTTAGAACAAAAATATCAGATTCTATCTGGTATTTCAAATTTGTAATGACACACACAGCAATCATAATTTTGAATACAACACTGGCTTAGGACAAAACATCTTGATTGCAAAACAAAACAATGAACATAGACAGAATTGTTTAAGCTGGAATGTTTGACAATAAAAATCAAAAAAATATTAAATTTACTGCCACACCCAAGTTCAATTATATTCCACAGAAAAAGCTGTCAATTGGGAGGGAAATCTGAGATTTCTGTTAAATCTGGTAATAAGCCATTAGCTCTGGATGGAGCTCTTCGTGTACCTCTTGTTCTACACTTGTTCTATTAGGACCTAATCTTCACTACAAGAAAATCAAAACCCAAACCTTTGCTACTCCAAATGATTCCAACTTGCAACCATGCAATCAACCTGGGAATTTTTCATGCTGATATTGTAGAAATTTCTTAAGCAAATTGTTTACACGTTGGCATCTCATCTGTATATGATACTGTGGTGAAAGATGCAAGAAATATATATTTACAGCCTGGCCCTATGCTTCTCATAGACATAATGACCCTTAGCTGAAAAAGTATGTAAGATACTTACATCTAGAATACCCATAACAAATACTCATATGCAATGCATTAGATCTAAATCATCCACACCAAATAAAACAATTTGCACACATTAAATTGGAAGTTCATCAATATGCTGGAGCAGATTTGTATTAATCACATATGCAGCAAAATGCTGGAATATAACAGAAAATACTCAATCTTCAGCCCAAATACAATCTTTGAATGAAATTGCCACAAAAGACCAAAGTGGTTTTCTCCTCTGACCTTCAAATCTAAAGGCTTTCATCCTGAAATCCAACATGTGAACACAAGTGCTCAACTCTGCAAATTAGGGTTTGTTGATATGATAACCAAAAGATGATAACTCATGAAATTGTCTGAAATATATAGGGGTTGGAGGCCTAGCAATGGGCCCACACATGTTGAAAAGCATTTGAAAGTTTCTTGACATTTTATCGCATTCAAATTGAAGCCCATTAATAGTGTCCCTAGTCGGCCATGGTGATAGATGAAACCAATGTTACATGACTCGGACTTACCTCGAACTTGGCAAGCTGATTATTTGAACATTGCCTCTACCAACAACTATATACTCCTCACCACCACCAAAGATCATTGAATTTGAGCAAGCTGTATACTCAGTGAACCAATCCTTCCTATGTGTAAAATGTCAAGACACTCCAGAATCAATGTACCACGCAAAAGACTTGACCTAACCTGCTAGTTGTTTGGCCATGAAAGCAAAGATGGCTGACTCCTTCTGCTCAAAATGCTCTACGACATGAGTTTTTGTGGAGGCCCCCCCAAGTTGGATTTTTGATCAACCAACCACTTTCTACAGTGCTTCATGTGACCAAGTTTACCATAATAATGACATGTGATAGTTTTCAGATGCTTTGAAGTATCATCAGAATTCCCTTAACCATTCATCTGAGGCCACTTGCCTTTGCCCTTATCCTTGGCTGCAAAGGCCTATTATCATCACTGTTGCTACCAAATTGCTTCTTCCATTTGTCCCGTTGCAAGAGTTTGTTGCGCAAATCGTCAAACTTCAGATCAACATTGGTAGATGTGATGTTGAGTGTTTCGATGAAATGCTCATATGACCGTAGTAAGCTTTTCAGTGTCTTGCAACCTATGGCTAACAATTGGTTGCAAATGTCTTTGATCTTCATCAAGTGATCCTGCAAAGACATTTTCTCATCCGTCATGATTGAGAACAACATATTCTTCAAGAAGAAGGCCTTGCCTTTATCTAACATCTCATGCAAATCTTGTAGGTGCATCCAAATCTCTGCAAAGGTTTTGCCTGAGGGAACCTCCAAAAGCATTGCATCTATTACTGATAATTTAATGAGCATGACAGCTTCAAGATTATGCTCATCAAACTTGTCCTGGTCTTTACCCGCAACTATTGGATGAGTGTATGTACCAAGGATGATCTAATCAAGGCACCTATACTTGAATATTGTGAGCATCCTTTGTTTCCAAGTGTTATAATTTTTGCCTATGACCCGCAACTATTGGATGAGTGTATGTACCAAGGACAATCTAATCAAGGCACCTATACTTGAAGATTGTGAGCATACTTTGTTTCCAAGTGTTATAATTTTTGCCAGTGACCCTCTAGTTGCCTTCCAACATGATGTTGAGCAATGAAGCCATCCCTCCCGCAATTTGAAATCACGGAAAACGAAGAAACTCACTGCTGTTAGAAAAACCACTAAAACTTTTGGGAAAAAAATTGCAAAACCCAATCAACAAAGTAAAAACCCACAATTTTATAAAAAAATCAGCAAAAATTTTGGAGAAAATCAGCAAAAAGTTTTGGAAAATATCTGCAAAAATTTTGAAAAAAAAATCTCCAAAAATTCCACAAATAGCCATGATTATGAACCCACAAATTTTGTAAAAAAAATCTGCCAAATAATTACAAAAAATAGACCATGAATTTATTGAAAAAATTCATCAAAAACCTTTGTACAAATCCGTACAGCTTCCTTTGCACACTCTTTTGTGTCTCTTGCATGCAATTTGTCACTGCCACAGTCCGTAGAATCGCACTCATTGATCCCAAGAATTTACAAAATCCGAGCTCTTTACAAAAATAGCACACAGAAATTTAACCAAGATTGCATAAAAATCTATTGAGAAATAAGGAGCAAAAGCATCTTTATATAGGATTACAAATATCTTACCCATAGAGGATAAGGATGACAAATATCTTATCCACAAATGATAAGGTTGACAACTCATAGGATAAGATTGACAACTCATAAAGCAAAAAGGTAAATCTTATACACAAAGGATAAGGATGACAAATATGTTATCCACAAAGGACAAGGATGACAACTCATGAAAAATATCTAAAGTCAACATGACTTTGCTAAAGAAGATTCCTAAAGTCTATCCTAAAAGCTAATTGACCATTACAATATAAAACTAGCAATCGCACCTTGGTGTGCAATGGGTACGCTAAAGAGGTGTGGAAAGTCAATTTGAAAAAAAATGGGCTATTTTTTAGGTACATTTGTGCAATACACAAGGTCAATTGGTAGTGCACTTAGCAAATGATGTTGTTTGTGCAAAAAAGGTCTCAATGGAAAAGTGATAGCTCCAACTCAACTATGCATACATTTGTAAGGTTCCAAACACGATTGAAACAAAACCTATGAATTAAGAAAATAATCGGGCTCCTTTACCAACAAACTCATGTTATACATACAATAGGGAGAGAGAGAGAGAGACAAAGGGAGAGGTAGATATAGAAAGAGGGGGAGATAGAAGGGTGAAGAGTGAGAGAGAGAGAGAGGTAAGGAGATAGAGATAAGGGATAGAGATAGAGAGGGATATGGAGAGAAGGAGAAGAATGGAGATGGAGATGGAGGAGAGGGATATGGAGAGAGAGAGAGAGAGAGAGAGAGAGAGAATATTTGTGCTTTTTCAGATCGATGGAAGGATATATGTTGTGTGTTGTTCTACCTTTATTGAAATCATAGTAGAAATCACAAAAGAATGGTGATTAATTGTGGCTCGCGCATTCCAGCAATTCAATTCAGATTGGATGACTCTTCTTTTGAGGCTATTAAAGTGCCAACTTAATATCAATTTTTAAAAAATTGCAACTAATTTGCTTGTTTTTTAATTCACAATTAAGTTGAACTGTCAAATTTCCCATAAACCACTTGATTTTTAGTTTGAGCATCATTTTTACAGTGCAGATTTAGAAATATTGGATCAATTTGGGCACATTCAAGGGCAATAGTTCTTTGGCGAGTATTTGTTCCATTCTCATTCTATTAGGAACTATAATTGCCTTTGGCCTGGATGACTGCATTTTTTGAAGAGTTTGGAGCTCAATTAAAAACAATTAAAATTATAAAAAATGCCATGCACCATGAAGGTCCTTATGCCCTCAAAGGCCTTAATAATTAAGGCCTTGAAAAAAGAGAGGACCTGAGAAAGAGAGGGATATATAAAGAGAGAAGAGGGAGATAGAGAGAGACACACACATATTGAGAGATAAAGAGAGATGGAAAGAAAGAGATATAGAGAGATGCAAAGATATAGAGAGATGCAAAGAGATAGAGAGATTAGATTCAAGTTGATAATGTGGACTATCAGATCGGTCTCCAAGCATAAAGCTTCATTAATCTTACCCAAAAAATGATGGGTGACGTTCTTTCTAGTCGATACATTTATATAATATAAATACAGATATAACTATAAATAGTATGTAAAAGAAAGAAAGCTATTAAATAGTTGTGAAGTCATGTGTGATGGTGATAAAGTGTATAAGGTATGAATTTGTTACTGATATCTTCCTTTATTTATGCATTGTTTTTTAATATTTGTCTTTCCTTTCTTCACACATTTTTTAATATCTCACTTATTTTATCTCCCTCTCTATCTCTCTATCTCTCATCCATTATATATCCCTCTCTCTATCTATCTATCTTTTGCGCACTCTCTCTCTCACTTTATCTCATCCCGCCCTCCCTCCTTATCTATTCCTCTCTCTCTCTCTCTAAGAAGTCAATTAAAGAGTTAAATTTCTTATAAATTAATTTAAATAATATTATATGTAAACAAGTATATTATACTTATTAATTTAATATTTTTATTTAATAATATACAATAAGATATATAAGATATATATATTATATAATTAAAAAATATAAACAACGATCAAACATATATTATAATAAAATATATTATATGTATTTTTTATTAAATATATTATGTATATTATATAATAAACAATAAACTAAACAAGGAAATTTACATATAATATATTTAATTATAATATAATTAAATTATATAAAATATAATAATTTACCAACAAGTAATAACATTTGCGTAAATGAAGATATGAATAAAAGTTGTAAAATAAAATTTGTAAAACAAAATGGTCTGTGGCTTTGTTCAATCAATTAATGAATTACTTGCGGGTTTGCATGATGAAACACTATTCTCTTTTGCATGATGGAGGAACTATTATCCCTATCTATAAGATAGGGAACTTCATGCGTCTATTTGTCTATTAATTTGTCTAGAAAACTGTGTCTAAGAGGAAAATACTTTGCTATGCTTTAAGTTGAGATTTTTCATTTAATTTTTATTTGACTTCAAAAATAATAGATATTTCTTAATTTGCTTCTGACTATTTTCCTCACAAAATGGAGAAATTTTGATTTCAAAAACAGCAAAAAGATTGTGCCCAATCAGAAATCAAGGAAGATCAAGATTTAACCATTCCTAATGTTGTTCAATAAAAACCATGTGAGGAAAAAATATAGAAACAAAAACATTATAAATTATTTTGTTTTTAATTATTTGCAGATTATGGTATGCAATGGAAATTGTCATTACCAAAAATTAGAGTCATTTGTAATATTAAGGTGAACTAATTCTGAACAATGGCAATATACTATATAGTTATTTGACAGATGGTGTACGTGGCTGGCAATTCGAGGAACTCAGGTTGCCACGTCTCAACACAACAGAGCTGCATGACCTGCATGGCATTTTGGCTGTAAAGAATGCAGTCTGCTGTTAGATGTTATGATTGCCGAAATGAGCAAACTGAATTTGTTGAAAAGGCTTTCGAAATATTCAAGCCAGACCAACCAACCTTGCCAGCATCCTTACAGCCTGCACCAAAATAGAGTGAGCTTTGGAACAGGGCCTGAACATCCATCAAAGCATGATGAATAGAGGGATTTCATGGATTGTTGTAGCTGTGAATGCATCTGTGGTTCTAAGTTTACTTTGCAATCTTGTGTGACAGTTGCCAAGTGCATGCATTACAAATTTTCTAAAGCCTTTTCTACCAATCCTATTTGTGCATGCCCTGCAATCTTTACTGTCAATGTGAGCAAGTTTCTTCAAGTTTCTTTAAGGGATTTTATCAAAGGGTTCACAATTTTCCTCTGTAAGTTTATGTCATAGCTATAGCTTAATACATAACCCAACAGAGAGAGCAATTCTCCTAGAAGGATGTATAGCCAAATGATTGACACCCTTCTTGTGGGCCTTCATGGTCTTCAAGTGGAGCTACAAATCTGAATCCCAAATACAAATTGTGCCATCCAAGGATCCACTCAACAAATTCCTAGGATAATAACTGCTGCTACAATTATTAGCATAGCATTCATCTCCATAAAAACATAGGCTCGTTATTGCAGCACTGTGCTGGAGGAGAGAACCCACTTCAAGGTAGTGAGGCATGTCAAATATCTTAATGGTGTCATCCATCCCACCTGTTACCAGCACAGAGCCTGCCATGGCTAGGATTTTGATTGGACCCGTGTGAGCAAGATAGGTGAAAATGGGATTGAGGGTATGACCCATGTTTTCTTCTTTCTGTTGTTTCTCACTGTTTTTGTTTTTTTCTTCTTTTTGTTCCTCTCTTCATCGAGCTTTCATCCCAGTATAAATCTTTCATAGGAGCCTGCTACTATATTCATGCTGAGGACTCAAAATTTTGGACACAGAAAGAAAATAACTTAGTTTTTATTAAAATAAAACTAGGATTTTGGAAAGATGAAGAATCGGGTGAAGTACAATTTAAATAGATGGGATTGTATATATACATTACCCTGTTACTATCTTGACGCCCTCTATGTGAAAGATTCTAGCAATAAAATCTGCAAGGTTCACATCTTTTTAAAAAAATGAACACCCAGCAAGACTATTTTTGCAACAGAGGTGGCCCTGAGACCAAAACTCTAGTTGCTGAAGCATCTCTGGATATATGAATTCACAGGCTCTTCTAGTGTCCTACACAAATGGTATGTTGTATATTTTGCCCTAATTTAACATATTTGTACATATTACAATAATATCATATATGAAAACAGCAATAGATAAAACCGCAGAATCAATGCCTTACATTTAACAGATAACAACACAATTGTTTTAGAATGAAATAAAACATAAAAAAATTAATCCGGCTGTGTACAAATTCCCAAAAAAGTTCACTGAAGCCAGGGCAAGTGACTTGCCTCAAGATTCTGCACAAATTGTGTCTTTCTTTCAACGATGCCGAGGAGAAAAATGTGCAGAGTTTGTAGGAAAAAAATTACAAACCCCTAACGAAGCAGAATTTTTTTTTAAATAAGGCGAACCGAATCTAATCTGCCTACAGCTGCTGCTTCAATCTATTCACAATAAATGAAAAAATAAAACTAAAAATGTCGGGGTTTTGGAGCTACTAAATTCTTGAATTCTTGAGCTCGAGACAAGAACATTGCAGCCTTTCACCAAAAACATGGTTGCAAAACGCATCTAGATGTTTACAAGTGACGGGACAATGCCTGGCCATGCCGAAACGGTGGAAGGAGGGACCTGCGATGAGTTAATACAAGTGAAAAGACGTGATGAATGGAAAACCATGAACAGATAAAAGCAAAATGATGAACAGCCAGATGCATTTTCATCGTCTTGCATGCGCTATCCAGCACTGCACACCGTTGATGTTGAAGATTGCCTGGACAGACTTCATAGAGGGAATGCCTTCAGTGTAACAATACTTTAATAGTGCCTCTAATTCACTCCTTTCTTCCTTCAGCAAGAAAGCATTCTCCTTTCTTGCTCATGCTCAATGATTTTTTCCTTCATGGGTTGTTTTAGATTTGGTTTTGGTCTTTCCTCTGTCTACTTCGGGAACATGGATTTTGAAGGCTTTTTCTTGGACTTTAGAATGCAAAAATCTATGAAAGAGATATCAGCTTGAAACTCTTTACTTTATGCTCTATTTTCTTGGAGAGTTGTCAATTTCTCATCTCCCTTTTGTGATCTTAGAGCTGAAACTAGTTTGGCTCTTTCTTCTTTTTGCTTCAACTCTTTTCTATATTGAGGTCATTTTCTAAGTATCTCCAAGTAAGTGTCAAAAGTTACCCCAAATCTAAAATCTATGGATTGCCTTTGATACTCCTAAAATATTTTGTCAATCTCTTCTTCCTATTATGCTTTTGCTAGAACTAGATTCTACCTGCTAATTTGAGGCTACAACTCTTGCTCTTATGTCAGCCACTTTCATTCTTACACCTCTTTCTACAATACTTCCAATACTAGTCACAAGTTGGAGCCACTTTGAAATCATCAAAGTGCCTTTGATATTCCTCAAAGATTTTGTCGATCTTCCCAATCCCCTATTTCTGTTTGTTTTAGCTAGTGGGTTTTGCATGCTACTCTAAGGCTACAACTTTTCCTCCAAAAGCATGAGCATTGCATCTAGAAAGTGGTCTTCATTGCTTCCTTTCTCTAGAGATCTAAAGAATCCTCCCATGATTCATGATGTGAAGCTCTTATACTAATGTAATGACCCTTAGCTAAATATTTATGTAAAATACTTAGATCTAGAATACCAATAACAAATATTCATATGAAATGCATTAGATTTGAATCATCCATAACAAATTAAACAATCTGCACACATTAAACAAGAAGATGCCACAAAATGCTGGAATACAACAAAAATACTCAATCTTCAGCCCAAATGCAATCTTTGAATGAAATTGCCTCACAAGACCAAAGGGATTTCATCCTTTGATCTTCAAATCCAAGGGCTTTTGTCCTTAAATACAACAAGTGAACACAAGTGCTCAACTCTACAAATTAGGGTTTGTTGATAACTAAATATGAGGACCAAAAGATAAATCATGAAGCTGCCAAAAATATATAAGGTTTGTAGGTCTAGCAATGGGCCCACACATGTTGAAAGGCATTTATAAGTTTCTTGCCATTTTATCACATTGATATTGAGGCCCATTAATGGCATTCGTAATTGGTCATGATGATAGGTGACACCCTTTAATTGAACAGCAAGGATCTGACGAAAGGGATGCCTAAAGGCAAAGGTCCAAGGATTTGCATGTTGAAGAGTGCATTTACAATAGGAACTAAGAGTCTGAGGATTCACATGCCAGAGAGTGCACTTGCAAGAGGGACCAAGGGTCTAAGGATTAGCATGTCGAAGAGTGCACTTGCAAGAGGGATTGATCATCCAAGGATTCACATGTTGAAGGATACACTTGCAAGAGGGATCGAGGTTCATGGGATTTGCATGCCGAAGGATGCATTTGCAAAAGGGACCGAGGATCCAAGAGTCGAGATGTCGTTTAGATGATTTCTCACTTGGCATGCTAGTATTAAGATTTCTTAAGGTCTAAAGTTGAGGGTTTGGGAATGGGATGCAAGGATGCTAGGACGGGAAAGGATGCAAATGTTTGCAAGCATGAGAAGGCAAAGCAATGGGAAAACGAGGAACAAGATAATAGGATACTTGATAACATCTTTTGCGAGTGAGATGATGGTAGGGAGAACCCCAAAGGTCCAAAAGCGGGAAGCATGATAGGGAGTGGGGATTAGGCTTCGAAGATACCTGATGCTAGAGAGAACGAGGATTGAGAGTTGGCAATACCCAAATGCACAAAAGAGCAACGATCGAGGGAATCAAGATACCAATACTTGCACGGATCAAGGGTCAGTATTAAAGGATACAACATACAAAATACCAACATCAAGAGGGAAAGGAAAACCTGGAAATCCACATACCTAAGGGTAGCAAAGGCTCGAGGATCTAGGTTCTGAGATTTTGAATACCCTTTAGGTACGTCGATAGGGAAATGTTTAGGAGTCCATAATATAGGAAAGGTTCAGACTCGGGGATTCTTGATATTGTAAGGATTAGGAATCACAATAACAATACCTTTGGACCAAGTGTAAGTAGGGAAACATAACTATGAAAGCCCACAGAATAGAATAATGTAGTCAAGCCCCAGGTCTAATGAAAGACAGCCAAGAGACTTCCCACTCTTCACTCAAACAAGCAAATTGTTAATAGCAGATTGAAAATATAGTATTGCAAGATTGCAGCATAAAATAACAGTCATTCAAATTTAAATATTCACACATTCAATTGTCAATTTGAGGTAGAAAACTCCTGATACATAGTTGTGTATACCAGCAGTTCATGAATTGAGAATTTCAAACTGTTTCAGAATGTACTAACTCTTTGGGCATGTAGCCTACCCACAAGATAATGTAAACTAACTCAGAAAATAATTTACTAACAGCTACTCTATCCAGCAGTCTACAACAAACATAAAGAAAAAAACGCAAGCTCTCCAATTTTCACAACCTCCTCATGAATATTTTCCCCAAGAAAAGGAAGACTAACTCCCATCCATGTTCCACAAAATGGAGATCACAGCAATTAAATTTCCCAGAATTAACTTAACTGCAAGTAATGAATGACCACATTTAGCAATAGGAATTAAGGTAAAATCAGCACCTAAGAAGAGAATAATGGTGAGTCCCAACAAAGGAAAGAAGTTAGAAAAGAGTTAGTGAGAGGAGGCCCGCCTCATCACCAATTTTCCCAAGAAGGATAAGCATTGGGATTCCTGCGGGTCCCAACAAGAAGTAACACTTCTTTCAAATTTCTAGATTTTCCTTCTACATGAGTCCCAGTAATGTGGGAAATGAAATACCAAAAATGATTTGAAAATTCTGAGGTGGCACTCAGAAATATGGGCCCCATCAGAACCACCCAGTAAAGAATAGTAAGGGAAGTATTTGAACCATAGAAGCATAAATCCTAACAAAATAACAAAAATCCTGATTTTTAAAAAATCTTCGGCCAAAACGATTTTTTCCCTGAAAAATCCCAATTTAATCAGCCGTGATTTTCAACGATTTTTAAGGGTTTAAATCATGACAAAATCATGTAAAAATCGTGAAAAAATTGCCCAACCAACTTGTCATGAAACCCTAACAACTCAAAATCACTATTTAATCGGTTTTTTTGTTGAATTTTAGCATAGAATTGAGCGCTAGCCGCTAGGACATGGTTCACCATCAAAGATTTACTAGATTTCATCGAGTTGCTGAGGCAAATCACAAGTAGGCAACCTTGAATGGGTGTATATTTTTAATAGATGTTAAGGACATTAAAATAGAGACGTTCTTTGGTATGCTTCTACATTTTATGTTAAGGATATTAACATGGAATGGTTAAGAGATGTGTTGCTTTTTCCCTAAGTTACCGATTAGTTTTTGGATTCAGGTACAGGTACGAGAATCCGGTACGGGATTCGATCAAAAAAAAATTGGGGGTTGGGTGCATTAATACAAAAAACAAATAAAAATCAGAAATATATACATATTTGCAGCAGTAATTAAGTTCAGAATACACCACAATATTAATAGTCAAATAACATAGCAAAAATACACCACCACTTTATACTCAAATGTCATGATATAGAATTATAAATTAATGTTCAAACTTCAAACATAAAAATGTCAAGTGTTTACAATCAGTCATTAATAATTATTGATCATTGATCAATCTGAATCATATGGGTCATCAAAAAAAGCAGCATCAGCAGCATCATTAGATGCTACATTTTGTGTAGAACCGCAAATAGCATCAGTGGCACTCACACAAGCACTGCCACTAGCACTAACAATACCACTCTCATGCTCAGTAGCTGCTTTAGGCTAACAATCATACTCATCATCAATATCAAACGCAGCTAAGTGACTTGTGTAAGCATCCAAGTCAAGCTGCTCTGGCTCAATATCCCACCTCCTTGTGTCTCCTTCTTTGTAGGAACTTTGCTTGTGTGTAAGGAGGCGCAAGTTTGAATGCACATACACCAAGTCCTCTACCTTTTTTTAATGTAGCCTATTGTGTTTTATTGAGTGGATGAAGGAGTATGTGCTCCAATTCCTCTCAGAAGAAGATGAACTAGCAACCTATTAAGACCAAATTAAATAGTGAAGAGTTAAAAAATTTAACTAAACAAAATTATTCATTAATAATTAATATAAATTAAAATTAAAATTACAAAAAATGGTTGAACAGCGGCAGGAGCATCGGAACTCTCGGGGTTTCAAGCGACACCAGGGTTTACAGTATGGAGGAGAAGCTCAATATCGATGGCCCTTCAACAATCAAAGGGGTAGAAATGGGCAACATCACAGAAGGAAGGGTCCCTCTGGGGCATGGAAGGCTCTGGTCAATCAAAATGCTAGAGCGGGGTTTTCAGAGAAAGTTAATGGGAAGGAATGGAAAGTTGATCAAAACGAGGGAAGATTCCGATCAACAGCGTTAACAGAGAAGATGGACATTTCCCAGATACAGGCAAAGTTTTGGAGGCCTAAAAACCAAGCTAGTTTGGCGAGCTCTAGCAATGTAAACCCTAATCGTGCTTTGGTTGTGTCGTTAATGGTAGAAGATAGAGAATGGAACGATTCTGTAAAAAAATTGAAAGCCCATGCTTTTTTCATGAAATGGGGGGGAAAATGGCCGGCATTCACAAAAATTAGGGCTTGGTGTGACGTTCATTGGGGGAAAACCTGTGGCCTCACAACTCTAGAGAACGGGTTTTATTTGGTGCTATGTCAGACTACGCGAGATAAGGATTGGATAATGAATAGTGGTCCTTTCATGATGGATGGGTGGGGGTTTTTTATTTTGGATTGGAGTCCGAACTTCAATCCCAACTCGGCCGCAACCAGTGAAGTGCCTATTTGGATTAAGCTCAAGAACCTACCTCAGGAGTATTGGGGTCAAGATACTCTGAAACAAATTGGTAATAAACTAGGAGTGTTTGTGAAGGCAGAGGAAATGGTGGACAAATCAGATTTCAGCATGTTTCCAAGGATTTGCATTTTGTGGCAATCTATTCACCCTCTCCCTGAGATCCTAGAATTGAAAACTGGGGAGGGTGAATGGTATCAAACGGTGGAGGTGGATGAGAATTTTGGGGCTTGCACAAGGCAACCTGGGAATAGACTTATTGATGGTTCTAGCTCAAACTTGGACAAGGGGAAAGACTTAGCACAAAACTCTTTAGCAAAGGAGGTGGTTAGTCTGTAGGAACCGATTGATGGAGAAACCCAGTGGAATCAGATGATTTGGGGTTGCTTGGGAGAGCAACTAAACCGGTCCTCCTCAGTGGAACCAGGGTTTTGTTTGTTTTTGGAAGGGACCCAGAAATCTGTTTATGAGAATGGGTTAGCTTTGAAAAGAAATTTGGTCTTGGAATCTAAGGAGGGGCAGTCAATAGAAAATGAAAACATAGTGGTGGAGAATGCGGTTCTGGTGTCGAATGAAAGCCTTCTAAACAATGGTGATGGGCATAATGAAGAAGGAAATATTCTTGCCTCTTTTCATATGATGCCAGTTCTTGCATCCCTCTCTCAAATTGAGGTGGTGCAAGAGAGGAAAGATTCTGCCAGTCAAGAACTCTCTACCTTCCTCCCTTCGATAGGCAACGATTTTGGACCCATATGTAACCGAGGCGAGAAACCTGACGACTTCGAGAACCAAGCTGACCCAAGCTATAAGAGATGCGATATACTGGAAACTTCTAATCCTCTGGAGGTGAATCCAGTGGTTGAGGAGGACAAGGTAATTTTTAAGGACATTCAAATTTCCCCCATTCGAAATCTTGAAAGTCAGTTTGATGAAGCTAGAGATAGTGGGGCTAATATGGAAGACTCTGAATCAAATTTGATCTCTGATGAAGAGGGAGCAAAGGATTTGTTAGGCATGAATGGAAGCGTAGGAATTGTGGAGAAGAGGTCGCTCGAGCAGACTTATGCTTCCAACCCAAGGGTGAAGGTTGGGGAAAAAAAGAGGCGTGGTCCTAAAACCAATCGAATGAGATTGGAGTTGGCTGGCAATGCTGCTGGTCAGAGCAAATTGAGATTGGGAAAAGGCATACTATGCCTTTTCCCAGCAGCCACAAAAATCCTTTGATCAAAAGATGCTTTGATCAAATGAGACCGGATTTGGTGTTATTTCAAGAAAAAAAAATCAAGGAAGAAGATTTTGAATGGTTTAAAAGAAGCTTTAGCAAGTGGAATTGTTTTCTTTCTGGAGCGGTGGGTGCTTCAGGGGGAATTGGGGTGTTATGGAATGACTCAGTAGTCGAGGTCCAGCTCACACAGCAAGATAGATACTGGCAGTGGCTAAATGTAAAATCCAAGCAGCTTGGTGTTTACTTCTCAGTCTTAAATGTGTATGGCCCAATCAATAATAATTTGAAAAAAGTTCTTTGGCGTGACCTTTCTGCAATCCTAGGTGATGGGGAGGAAAGGATGTTTGTTTTAGGTGGTGATTTCAATGTGGTTTTGAGGCCTTCTGATAAAATGGAAGGTGTTTGTTGGGCTGGTTAGAAACAACAAAATTTCAGTGACTGTCATTGGGAATGGCTTGTTCGAACTACCCTTTAAAAATGGGGATTTCACTTGGTCCTATCGTAGGAGTGGTTTTCTCAAATTTCAATATTGTTGAAAAGCTGGATCGTTTCTTTTTGGCTGGGAATTGGGCTATTCAAAGTTGGACTTGTGAGGCAGAAATTGTTCCTGTGTCTGGTTCGGATCATTATCCAATCTGCCTAAGAATTCAAGATGAGATCACTCTGAATCGATGCCCTTTTAAGTTTGAAGCTATGTGGTTCCGTGATGCTGGTTTGAAAGACTTGGTGGAGAATTGGTGGAAGAATGCTCCGGCCCGTTCTGGTAACAAAGCTTTTATCTTTTTTAAAAAACTACAATTTCTTAAGGAACAGCTCAAACGGTGGAATAGGGAGTCTTTTAGAAACATCTTTGTAGAGAAATATAGCTTGGAAGAGAAACTGAAAACTTTGCATTCCAAAGTTATTGAAAATGGGATAAATGAGGATGATTTTCCTTTTGAAAGATGCCTGAATAAAGAATATGCTGAAACCTTAGCTAGGGAAGAGATCTATTGGAGGCAGAAATCTAGGGAGACTTGGTTAAAAGATGGAGATCGAAACACAAAGTTTTTTCATAACTCTGCGAAGATGCGAAGATCTTGTAATAGAATTTTTTCAATAAAGGATTCTTCGGGTATTATGAGAAACAATGCAGCTGAGGTTAATAAGGCTGCGGTTCAATATTTCATGGAGGCCTTTTCTGACAATCAAAATGTGATGCATTATGATCCCAATATTTTAAACATAATCCCTACATGTGTTTCAGACGCTTAGAATGAAATGCTCATGGGGGTTGTCACTATCAATGAGGTGAAGAGGGTTGTTTTTGGGCTGGGTGGAGACAAGGCCCCAGGCCTTGACGGTTTTTCTGCAATTTTTTTCCAAAAATTGTGGGACATTTTCGCCAATGATATCTAGGAGGTTGTTGAGGAATTGCTAAGGGATGGTTTTGTTCTTAAAGATTTTAATAACACTTTCATAGCCTTAATACCTAAAAAGCAGGTGGCTGAGTCTTTTGAAGATTTTAGGCCGATTTCTTTGTCTAATACTATTTATAAGATTATTTATAAAGTTGCTGCAAATAGATTGAAAAAGGTTTTGGAGTCTGTCATTTATGTGGAGCAAAGTGGTTTTTCTCGTAACAAATTGATTTTTGAAGGTGTAATTGTTGCCCACGAAACTATTCACTCTATTCGCTTGGCAAAAACTGAAGAATGATGGTCAAGTTAGACATTAAAAGAGCTTATGACGAGGTTAATAGAGATTTCTTGTTGAAGGTCCTTGAGAAGTTTGGGTTTTCTAAGGAGTGGGTGGTGTGGATCAAGAGTTGCATAAGCTCTCCACGTTTTTCTTTTCTTGTGAATGGAAGCCCACAAGGTTTTTTTGACTCAAGTAAAGGGATAAGACAAGGAGACCCTATATCTCCCTTTCTTTTTATTATTTTGGTTGAGGTGTTAAGGAGGCTAATTACAAGAAATGTAGCACTGGGCACTGGAAAGGGATCAAAATTGCAGATGGTATTGATCCTTTATCGCATCTGCAATTTGTTGATGATACCTTTTTGATGGGTGAAGCTTCCTTCTGAGAAGCTAAAGTGATGAAGGAAACTCTAGATGTCTATGGCAAAACTTCTGGGCAGAGTATCAATTGGCGAAAATGTGAAATTTTCTTTTTCAACACTCCCATTCAAAAGCAACTGGAGGTTTGTAGAATTCTTGGTATGAAGTCTGGGTCTCTACCCAATAAGTATCTTGGAATTCCACTGTTTGGGGGGGCTAGCAAGTCTAACATCTGGAAAGATTTAGTGGATGTTTGTCTGAAAAGGTTGGATGGGTGGAAGAGTAAATGGCTAACAGCTGCAAGGAGACTTTTAATGTTGAAATCTGCTGTATCAGCAATTCCGGTGTATTCCATGATGTGCATGAAAATCCCCAAGAAAGTGGTAAATGTTGTTGGCTAGCGTATGCGAAAGTTTTTCTGGAATGGTGCTAATGAGCACGATAAAATTCCTCTCTTAGCATGGGAAAAGTTATGCCAATCAAAAGAAAAGGGCGGGGCAGGCTTGAGAAATTGGCAAGTGATGAACGAAGCTCTCGGAGCTAAATTGGTTTGGAATATTTATTCGAGACCGGATCTCCTTTGGGTAAAAATACTCAAGGCCAAATATCTGGATTCAGTTGAGAATCATAGGATTTTCACCATTAGGAACCCGCCTAAGGGTTCTGCTATATGGAATTTCATTATTTCCTGTAGGCCTATCATTTCAAATCTCATATCTTGGCAGATTGGGAATGGAATGAATGCTAAATTTTGGGACGATTCCTAAGATGGTCAACCAGCATTGAATGAAATTGAAGACTTGCAAGATATTAGAGATATTATGATTCAAAAATGGGGTGTTAAGGTGTGGGACTATGTGGAGTCAAAAATGGGCATTTTTAGTAGAGAATGGGCGTGGAAGAATGTTGATGGTGAAAGTTTATCTATTCAGCAAAAGACAAGGATGAAGGCAATTTTCCGGGAAAGAAAGATTTTTTTGACAAATGATGAGGATAAAGTGGTGTGGTGTGGCTCTTTGAATGGTTGTTATTCTATTAAAATCGGTTATCAGCTCTTGGATCAGCAAGAGGGTGATATCTTTTGGGCCAAGAACTTAAGTTGGAGCAAGGTTTGTTTACAGAAAGTTGGCACCTTTGCTTGGCTTGCAGTGAAAGGAAGGATTTTGTCAGGGGAAAGAAGAAAGAGGCTTGGTTTCATTGGGCCAACGAAGTGTGTGATGTGTGATAAAGCTGAAGAAACGGTGGACCATTTACTCTTCCATTTGATGTAGCAACTGAGTGTTGGGATTATTTGAGAAGGAAACTCGGGTGGCATGGTCCTCTTTAGAGGACTCTTAAAGAAGATTTTGAGAGTTGGCCTTCAGCACATAGGAAATCTATCCTGTCAAGTATTTGGATTTGTAGTCCATCTATTTTGGTGTGGGAGATCTAGAAAGAGAGAAATAGGAGAATTTTTCAAGAAAAAAAGGAGGATCTTAAGAGGTTGCTAAGCAAAATTGACACTACAATTGAGGAAGTTGTTGGTAGTGTTGCTTCACAGGCCTTGGGGTTAAGGCTTCCGTATACAATGGCGGATAAAATATTGCAAAGAGAATGGCCTGGAATTAAGATAAGAACTGGACAAAGTAATGGGGAAATGGAGGAGAAAATTGCATGTGAGGATGTTCATTGGGAGTATCCAGCCTTTGGATGGCATAAGGTGAATTTCGATGGGGCCTCTAAAGGTAACCCAGGCCCCTCAAGGGCTGGAGCTTTAATTAGAGACTGGCAAGGTAATATTGTGGCTTTTGGGACTAAAAGGTTAGCCAATGGGACTAATAATGTTGCTGAAGCTAAAGCAGCTTTGAGTGGTGTGGGGTTAGCACGAACAATGGGCGTGCACAAATTACACCTTGAGGGAGATTCGATGATTATTATCCAAGCCATTGCAAAGGGGGGTGCAACTACTTGGCATTTGCAGGGTCTAACCAGGGCAGTTTTAAAGGAGTTGGATTGGTTTGAAGAGTTTAAGATAAGCCATATTCGTAGAATGGGTAATTGTGAAGCCGACAGCCTTTCAAAATGGGCGGTCTCCTTTGCCAATGAAGGTGATTCGCAATTAGAAGATTTTAGGAACGTGGAGTTAGGGGTTGATATCTGAGGTGGAAGGTGATTCATAAAGGTGTCGAGGGGTGATGTGGTCTTTAACTCATTTGCATACGACTGCGGGTGAGGTGTTTTTAATGATTCCTTGCGAATCATAGAAATAACAGCTTAATACAGGCTTTCGAGGAACTGTCAGGGGTGAAGTACGAAAGTCTGACGCCCACATTTCAAGGAGGTGGTGGATGTCCTTGGATGATGTGGGGTGTCTTTTCAATTGAGATCTTGCGATTGCGTATCGAGTTATGGCGACGATGAAAAGAATTGCATTTATGAAGATTGGTGGGAGAGGCTCAGTTGTTGGTACCTGGCACGTGTTTGGGGTGTTTTTATGGAAGGCTAGGCGAGCTAGGATGTATTCAGAGTTTGCAGAGTGGTCAAGTGCTAGGTCGGTAATGCATTAATGCGATGGAAGCTATGTATTCTTTCAAAACCAAGCTGCAGCAAAAGGCATTCTTTGGTCCTATCTCAAAGTTTAGACTCAAATTTGTTTTGAAGAAGCCTTTTGATGATGTTGTGGAAGCAATATTGGAAGCGTTGGGAAGGTTGTTCATGGAAGCAACGCACAGAGGAAGAATTAATGTTGACATTGCTTCGATGATTTTTTCATGGGGTCTGGAATTGAGCGAGGAAATAAAGACTATCAGATGGGTAATGGATTCGTTGTTCGACAAGGAGTTGCTTCTAGGAATGGATTCCTTTCTGGAGTGGGTTGTCCCAGGGGTGGGATATGATTTCTCAAAGGGTTTTGAGGATATGGAGGATGCCAAGGAACTTGGAGTCGTCCCATTCGTGAGGTGGCGTAGGAGGCTAGATAAAGATGCATACAAGATGGAGATGTTAATGGCCTAGGAGAATCTGAAATTGGTTTTAAGGAGACACAAATTTGAACTGAATCAAGCGGAGGTGGAAATCCCACAAACGGTTCCCAGGAAGAAGCACTCGCAGAAAAGGGGTGGTGCTCGACGCGCTCTGGTACGATGGTAGGCTAGAATGCAGAGTAGGTGTGGCGATTTTTTGGGTCTCTGTGCATGCAAGTGGACGGGTCGTGCGAAGGTGGCTATTGGAGGTGTGCATTCCTATGGTTTTGTTGTGAGTTGGAATCACCGGTGATTAGATGTGGTTATCGTGGTGACATCCCCTTTGTTTTGTTATGGGCTTAATGACAAATGTGTTGGCTCTCATGGCAGTCTTGGTTTGGTTGGCGGGCAAGGTCTTGCTGGGTAGTCTTTTTTGTAATGGTGTATGGGCTGAGGGTTTTTGTTTTTGGGTGGATGCCCATGGGAAGAATTGAAATCATATCAATTGTAAGGGTGTTGGGTTGTTCGGGGTTGGATTCTATGTTTTTTGGGTGCTGCAGCCTGGTGTTGGGGTGTGTTGGACGCTCTTATTGTAAATCCTTATCTTTAAATAATTAATAAAATATATCATATTACCGATCAAAAAAAAAATTACAAAATATAAAACTTACTTGGGATAAAAAATTATTGTAATAGGTTGGAGGTGCCTGTATTCTTGCCCATGGAAGTACCACCAACTATGAGCATCCACCCAGTACTTGTCTCGAAGAGCATCAAGATTTTGATCAACACTACCGGAGCATGCAAAAGCCATGAACTCAGCCCTCACTCGATCACGTTGGTCATGATCAATGAAGAGTCTACGAAGTGCTGCCTTGTACCCTTGAGCCACTTCAGCATCCCTATATGGAGTAACTCTTGATGAAGCAGAAAGTATCTCAGGACTATAATATTTGGGACTCAATGGAAAAGTGAGAAGATGTAACGGAGTGGTCATTTTGTTCCATCTATCAACAATGATTTCCTGTAGCTCTTGAAGAACTTTTCTTCAGGATCTTCCTCTTTTGCATTGATGATGGATTTCATCTTCTTAATCATTGAGTCGATACCATCATATACTTCACCCAAACAAGGTCTATCCATGTCAGTGTAACGGATCATGCTCAATATGGGCTTAGTGAAACTGACGAAATACTCAACACGATCCCACCAACTATCATCTAGGATCCTTTGCTTGACCCTATTTTCCCTTTCATTGCTAGATTGGCTCCATATGGACCAATTAGGGTTGATTACCATGGCACAGAGTGTCTCACGAACCTTTATAAGTCATCTCAACACAATTGTGTTGGAGGCAAAACAAGTCTCAGCAACCTGTTTGAAAATCAAAATTAAAATTAAAATATAAATTAAATTTACAAAATCTAAATCTAAAATTAAAAGAAAATTTAAAATTTAAAAATATTGAGAATTAACTTACCTTAAACAACTCCAATTTTGAGAATTGTCTAAATATGCCTTGTGTCATATGGTGGTTCGTGACAAACATTTGGATGTCTTTGGCCTCAGCATACACCTGTTTGATCCACTCAATTTTGGATCCAATTTTTTGTAGCATTAGATTGAGGGAGTGGACAACACAAGGTGTCCAAAAAATGTTTGGATGCTTCTCCTCAATCAATAACCCAGCAGCCCTACAATTTTTGGCATTATCGGTTACAACTTGCACAACATTTTGATGGCCCACTTCTTCAATAGCTTGGCAAAGGATGTTAGCAATAAATGGACCATCCTTCACAATCCACTGCTCTCAAAAACATTGCCCCTTTAGGGGACACGGCAATAACATTATCAACGGGCAATATTTTGCATCTTTCCATCCATCAGAAATGATAGTCACCCTTGTTTCAATCCAAGAATCCCTTATGGGCTTCAAAGAGTCTTCTACATGTTTCATCTCTTTCTCCAAAAAGGTGCAACACACCTCAAAACCTGGGCCCTTATACCCCTTTGGAGCCTCATTAATAGATTTCGCCATTTTTCGCCAATATGGTGAACAAGCAACATTGAATGCCAATCCATTGGCATAGACACATCTTGCTATGTCTTGATCAGCAATCTCTCTTGCCTCATTCTGAAATGAAGCTTGCAACGGTCCCTTAGATCTTTTATTTGAAGAGGGCACGGTTTGCTCTTGAGGGATGTCCATAAATGGATGGATTTCTGTAGGTGGAAAATAAGAAGGCGGTGTAGGGGGTTTCAAGGATCGAGATCCTTTCTTCAAAGGTGAACAAGCAACATTGAATGCCAATCCATTGGCATAGACACATCTTGCTATGTCTTGATCAGCAATCTCTCTTGCCTCATTCTGAAATGAAGCTTGCAACGGTCCCTTAGATCTTTTATTTGAAGAGGGCACGGTTTGCTCTTGAGGGATGTCCATAAATGGATGGATTTTTGTAGGTGGAAAATAAGAAGGCGGTGTAGGGGGTTTCAAGGATCGAGATCCTTTCTTCAAAGGATGGCTTGTTTTAAGATTGGCTGCTTTTTGGTCTGCTTTTTCTTGTTCAGCAATATATTTCAACACTATGTCATCTATAAGGCCTTTGCCATCACCACCTGGAGGTCCTAGACAAGGTTTGATGCCTAGTTCAAGGATCTTACACAAGTGCCCTTTCACTCGACTATATGAGCTCATATATCAAACTTTGCAATGACTACAAATCCAAACATATACTCCACCACCTAGACATTGTTGAACCATTTCTACATATTTCCAAAGGGGAGAGGTTGGGTTTATTTTGAAACGAAATTGGCCTGAGGAGTTACAAGCGGATGCCATTGTAATACCTAAGGCACAAGAAATTGAAATAATTTTGGTATTGAAATTTGAAACTTAAAAACTTAAAAGAATGAAAACAAAACAAAAACTTAAAAACAAAACAAAATAGTTCATTTGTTAAAAAAATCAAAAAACTTCAAAGAAACCTACCTCTTTTGAACAAATCTTGCTCTAGGATCTTCTTGGCAACGAACAGTCACTTGCAAGTGCTTAGGAATAGCACAATAATCAACTTTGAACAACCAACGATCAGCCTTTAAGTCTATTCAAGCTTGTGCAAGCAAAAGAGAAAGTTCAGCAATGGAAGCAAAAACACTTGTTTTTCATTCACAAATTGTTAAATGAGAGTGTTTTTACCTATTTGATGTGTTTGGAGGCAAAGATTAGGGTTGGAATGAATATTTTACTATTTAGAAATCAACTTTAAGTCAAAAAAATAATAAAAAATTGCAAAAAAAGCCACTTTTTCCGCGGCCTGGGCATTCATGCGGCCGGATTCGGCCCGGGTTCGAATCAGATTCGATTTTGTCAAATCCAAAGAGCACTCATCGTACCCTAGACGTATCCACAATCTCAAAAACGAATCCTGGACAAATTTGTATTGTATCGAATCCGAATCACGAATCCGTATCATATTCAGGCTCTGCTAGGGATGAATCGATAACTTAGTTTATTTCTCTATATTTCACACTACTGTCATTTGCCTTAAGCTCGTAGGAATGCTTTCCATCTAAGTTACCGAGTTCTTCACCTTTGCCCCCCATACCCATGTGGGTACGATATGGATCCTAGTTCTTTGCTAGTTCGCCTCAGGGTTTTCCCTAGGTCCCTCCTGAGGTGCCCGAGAGGGACCCTAGCCGAACCTAGGCAAACCCAGGGGGACCCAAGGGTTGCCCAAAAAAAGTAGAGAAAAAAGATTTTTTAAAACATTTCTATAAACAAAAAAATGCTTGCATACATAATTTCGCCTTTAAGTGACAAAATTGTGAAAATGGCATGCATCATGAAGGTTTATGTTGTTTCAAAGGTTTGTGAAAATGTCATGCGTACATAATGAGGGGTGATGCCCCTCAACCCCATTGGGGTCTCTACTCCCAGACCCCCTCTAGTTATTAGGATTTTTTGTCACATTAGAAACTTGATTACAATGAGAGGGTGATGAGGAATTGGGACCTAACTCTTGAATGTGTTGACTTAGATGTTATTGTTGCACAACTTGCCAAAAATTATCTTTAGATGAGGCGGCTTGTACAGTACATGGCTAGTGGAAGTGGCATTGTAACTCATTATGGTTCAAGTGAAATTGAACCAAATGTTAGAAAGCTTAGACTTTGATGCTTTTGATGAAGAGCAATATGAAGATTATTAAATATTGATTGTAATTTTCATTGTGTATTGACATTTGACAAATCATTGAATTATGAGGTAAAAAAAAAAAAAAAATTATTGGCAATTATGAATATCATTGTTTTATATTATATAATTTTAAATTTTGTACTACATACATATATATTCTTGTACCCTTAACCAAGGAAAAAAAATTGTCATACCGTCGTACCCATATCTACACCCGTGCCCAAACCAATAACTTAGCTTCCATGTATATAAATCCAAAGACACAATTTAGTGGGAAATAGTAGACAATATCATAAATACTAAGTAAGGCTTCTATCTTCTTTTTTTAACATATTTGTACCTTATGAGAGCATTTGCCAAAAGTAAATATAGAAAGCTAGACACTAAAATGAAACTCTATTGGCTTGATATCAACCTAAACAGGTTTGTTTTCTTTGAATTCTTGTGATCCTAACTATTCAAAAGAATTTTAACATTTCAATTGTCAATAATAATACCGTGGTTGTTTAGATTATCAAGTTTAGGTAGAAGCAAATTTCCTTTTCAAATGCTAACAAAGTGTGATAATTTGGAGCTTCAATTTGACACTAGCTATCAAGTTTTAATGACAAGCGGGTAGGGTAGTGACAATTGTGTAATCAAGTGGGAAGCATAAGTATATACATAATAGTATATAGACATTGTGGAACCGAAAGCAAAATGACTCCTATCAAAAAGACAAAAATCGGCTTGTATTGCTAAAAAAATTAACTGTAGCAGTATTTTATATCGAAATGAAGGATTGTTTTGGCTATATTTAAATTTCCTATATATTTTGCAAACTTAATGCTTTGTTAATTGGTGAAACTCAATGCTTAAGTGCATGCCCTGCACTCGTTCAAGAATTGCATTTCATTTAGGATCGTCATATAAATGGAGGTTCAAAAGGCTTGCAAGGAGTACAATAGCAGTACATGAATGCTCTAGACATATATAGTGTAGCATTCCATGCATGTTAAATAGGTATCAAGAAAACTAATACATGCCTTGAGAGAAGTCATGCCCTAGCCTTGTGGGCTTAACTCAATCCCTCCTAAAGCAAGCCTCATATATTTTCTCTTTCACGATCTAGGTAGATTTCAATAGCAACTATCCCATTGAAGATGAATGTTCCTCGTGCTTTGATTTTCCATTGAAACTTGTACTTATAATCTCTCAAATTCTCAACTCAAAGTCCATCAATGTATTTAACTCTATCATCCACTTATATGAAAAGTCAAGGAAAATTTACTTGAATAATAATAGCTAAAATTATGGTTCAAATAGTTGCTCTCTTCTATTGTACAAGCAGGTCTTTATTATCTAATGGAAAAATATTTAACACTCCCTTTACTCTTTTACAAATCTGCTAAAATAGTTATCAATGAGAACATTTCAATATCATTTATGGTCTTTTGAGATTTAAGATTTTGTTTCAAAAGCATTTTCTATTACTCTATCATGAGTTATTTGATTCAAAACCTATTAAGTTGAACTTTTCAATTGCTTCCTTTGTCATATAATTTCCCTTTCACACTCTTCATATAGTTCTCTTTGACATTGTTCTAGAAATTGCAAGTACTGTTAAATCACAAATATGAACCAATTGATTCCCGTTTTGCAATTTATCATGTTTGCTCAGCAAAGGAAAACTGTCTTTTTAATGACTTTCTTGAGCCTAAGGATTTTGTGATCCTAGAGGCCAACTTGGATAGTCATGAAGTTGAACGACTTAGGAGAGGCTTTGAACTAGGAGTTTCATCATTAGGACCTGCAGCCCTCTAGCATGGTTCTATTTGTAGTAGCAAGAGTCATTGGCTACATTTGATTTTTTGGAACTTTGTACTTAGCTTATAGGTTGACTTTGTACAAACTATATTGTAATTGAAATTTTATCAACTATAAACATCTAGTTATTATTTATGCACTATGAAGTATGCTTTGTGCAATTCAATGTAATCAATGATATGAACATAAACAACAAAATCCTATTTTCTAGAATTCATGGGTTAAACTCTCTATTTTATTTGCTCTCTATATCTCTATGCTTTGGAAATGCCCTTAAATGTCAAAAAAAGTAGTTTTTTGTCTCTTTTTCTACAAAATTTTACATTTTTTTTTTCTTAAATCCAATTTTTTTCTGATTTTTTCAAAAAATCTTATACTTTTGGTTTGCCGGTTTTTTCCCCAAACAATTTTTGCTGCTATGATTTGAACTATTGGCAGCATTTGCTCAGAAGGATGTGCTGGAAAGGAGGATGAATGTTAATTAAGGAGTTGTAACTTCCCAGCAACAAGGAGGAATATAGGGAATGCCTGGTAATGAGCAGAGAATCAACAATAAGAGACCATGATCAGCTACACGACCTACACAACAAAGTCATGAAAAAAAGAAAACCAAAAATTGTAAGAATATTGTTTGGATGTGCAGGATTGCATGAGCCCTGGAATGCTCCTACATCGTAGAAGGAAGCGGGTTTGCAAGGGCGCAAGAAATGAAGTAATGCATGCCGGCATAGAGAAGTCCAAAGGTCTGAAGCACAGGGAATCAAGGATTTGAGGGAGACAAAGGAAACGGGACATCGGCATGGGAAAGTCCACGATACCAATGTTTAGGACAGACCAGGAGTTCAGGGAGCGGGGAACTGAAGGAAAGAGTACCATGGTAAAAGAAGATCTCAAAACCCACAGAAAGCAAAGGATCAGGGAAGTGGGGAAGCAGGGAATGAAAGAAAGGTATGAAAATATACGAAATCCCAAACACTCTCCAACTTGACTAAATTGAAAAGGAGGCATTAGAATAGATTTATTTCTATTTTTCTTTAGCCCCACTGGTGCCCCTATGGATATATCATCTCCATACAGTTTCTCTTCAAACACTCTTCCTAGCCGCTTGCCAGTTGAGAAGAATATTGTAGCCATTAAGAAGGATACTATCAAGAGCATGTTTATGTCAAGATCTTGTTGGTCATGAGTAAAATCCCATGATGAACTTTGACAGAATTGTCCCAAGGGTAAGAATTCCCATTGGATAAGGATACAACAGGTAGCTTGCACTTACAGATATAGTAGGAATACCTATAAACTTCAAAACTTTTAAGACATGTGTATGCTTCAGTTCCTTATGTTATGTATGTAACAAGGCAAGTCTTACTGCAGACAAAATTTGTTTTGTAAAACAAGCACAGTTCACCTAGAGCCTTCTTACTTCTTCAATGAAGCAATTAATCTCAAGAAAACATAACTAGAGCCCAATTTTAGCAGATATAGATATCCATCGAGTTCCTAACCAGCCTTAAAAATGCTTCTACAAATATTAGCCCCATGTAAAAACCAAATTACTCCCTTCTTCAAGCCCTCATTCAAAAGCAAGGTCAATCCTGAATAGGACACACTCATATTCTTTATCACAATTATCCATCTTATGGACAAGACAACGAGAGACTCCTCCATATCCAGTGCCACAGAATTTTTAAATTATTCTCAGAAAAGATCTAGGGAAATTTCTGCTGACTGATAAAAAAGATCACTACTTTAGACTTGCAGTGAGTGTTGAGCATGTCTTATACTGCTATTGCACTATTGCAGAGACTACGTTGTTTTATGATCTATTTAATGTATTTCCATATTTATTTCTTACATACTTACCTTGGAAAGGCCTTAAAACTGCCTTGTGATTCTGTAATTGTTTTTTGAAATTATTAACATGATTTCTGTCCTTCATTCTTTTTAATCATTCTTGAGAAATAAATTCAATCCAAGTTGCCTAGTAAGCAAGTCCCAAAGGTTTCAATAGAATTGTAGCATAATCAACACCTGATGAGTTTTCACTGTAAATAGTTTTGAAATTTTTAAATAAAAGATTTTCATTAAAACTGAGATGGAAATTTACCTCAAGAATTCTCAGAGTTAAAAGAAGAAAGAAACAAAGAAAGGGATGAAAACAACATGAGGGCAAACAGGATGAGGTTTCCCAAGGATATAGTTACAACTGCAAATTATATTAAGTACATATCATTTTATTTTTTATATATTACAAAGTTTTGATATTTCACAGTTGCAAAAACAATCCAAAAGTAAAACCAGCCAAGCATACAGAAACATACTAAATCTAACCCAAAATGCCGAAATGTCTCAGAAATGGCCATGTTCAAAAAGGGTCAGCCTGGCCATGTTCAAAAAGGGTCAGCCCAGTTGTGATCATTCCCATGTCATATGGAACATGTGTTTTCAGTACCAAAAACCCACCAGCAGGCCTATAGATAAATAGTTTCCCAGCATTGGAAAGGACCTGTAATGCTTCTTTTCCTGTTCTTTTGAGATTGCATCAATATACAAAGAAGGGCTAAGCCGAGGGCCTTGCTTCTATGATAAGAAGCTTTATGAGCTTCTAAATATGATATAAAAACTTTCATGCCAAACTACTGTGTGAATGCTCCTTTTAGAAAAAATTTCAAGTTGTAATGATCCTTGTTTCCTATAGTTTATGGTCAATCTTGACAGAAGAAAGGACAATCCAAGATTTTGTTTTAGCAAATTCACTTAGATAAAAACTAATATAGCAATGGCTTTGCATGCCAACTACCAAATGTTTAAACTAGTGGAAACAAAGGCTTGCATGCCCATATCATCAAAATTGCCAAAACCTCTAATAAAATTTCACAAAGGAAAGCAATGGCAGCTAGCTTTAGTCCAACAGGCTATGATCAATAGTATAGTTAAAAGGGTAAAATAATGATGACCGTGAGCAGGTCTCTATAAGACATACAGCACTCAAGTAGTTGTGTTAATGCAGGATACATAGACGAGGTTGGGTACAAACTACAAAGATTAACATTCCATAAAGCAATGAAAAGAAGAGATTTGTCAGGGAACATTCCATAAACCTTCTCATGTTTATTAACTGAAGAATAATGGAACATATCTTACCTTGGCTTTTCATTATGGCTTTGTATATTTTTAAGGTTGGGTAACTTATGGTTAGTTAAAAGCTTTTTTTCATGCACAACCATTAATTGTTCTTATTGTTTTAATTCGCAAATCACTTCACTTGCCATGAATCACTCTCTCATTGACAGTAAAGTAATGTTATCCTAGGCACAAATATGTTCAATGTACAAGCCAAAGACAAGGCAAATCTTGCCACTAGCAATGGCATTTCATTCCATGTTGCTCACTCTCCTTGTTTTAAGGAGGCATTGTCCAAAGTTGCACAAGCAAGACCTTCTTATGTGGCACCAAAGAGAAATCTAAGGACTACTATCTTGGATGAGAACTATTCCAAGATAAATGTGCCAATGGAGGAAATGAAGGCCACATGGGTCTCACATCGGTGCTGTATTATCATAAATGGGTGTACGAATATTACTCATCATCCATTCATTAATATCATGGACACACGTAAGAAGGGACCTTACTTAGGTAATGCCCAAGTTTTACCAAGGACATTAACAGAATAAAACTGGCCACACAAATTTTTCACATTTAAAATACAACACATACAATGTCACAACATGTACACACAAGTACTAATGTCATTGTCCCCATGACAACACTAACCCAAGCACTCATACATGCACAAAAGAGACACATAGGCAACACATGGGGAGACACACAACGTCAATCTCAACAAGTAGTGGCAAGCACCTATATGTAGCACACTCTCAAGAATGGACACACCAACAAGATTTGTGCACAAGTAGAAAGTTGTCCCCAACTCAACCTATCCAATGAACATGTGACACAATGCAACCCAAGCACATAATAGCAGAAGACTTCAAGCCATCGTGAGACACTCATCACAAAGGACATTAGGGGAGATAAGAGTCTCACCGTAAACTAGTGATAAAAAAATTGCCACCTATCACCAATACACACAACCAAGGAAACCGAAGGACGGTTCTTTATCTGTTTACTTAGTTTGAGCTTAAAAGAAATATATAATGATCATCATTTTGCACGATATACTTCAAATCAAATAATTAATTAATCCATTCAATACCTTCATTTCAAGTTTCAACACATAAAATGGCAACAAAAAATATGTGAGCATAGAACCAAAAGAGATAATGGTCATCACAATCCAAAACCTATCCATTAACACCAAGCTTTACTTATTGCAATAAACAAATTCATGATACTTATATATGGTTAGGAATTATATTATTCTGTTCTAACATCATATCTAGCAAAATAAACCAATATTCATTCATTATTTCCCCAAGGAAAATATCAACGTTCACTATTCACTATGTCTAGTGTAAGAATGTCAAGATCTCACAAAAAAATCTCAAAACTATAGAAAAACACATCTGATAATTACTATCTTCTAGAATCTAGACAATGATAGAGTATACCAAGACCTTTCCAAAAAGGTAAGAAAAACATTTGCATCATCATTTCTCTTTAACACACAAATCATTAAACTAATACAAATAACATATCTAAAGGAAAAAAAGGGATCCAAACAAAGTTGTCCAAGTTGGACGATTTGATAGGTAATTCTTAATGAACATGAGATTTTCATAGCCCATGAGATAGAGTAACAAAGCTTCTCGAAAAACCATGTATAACAGATTTTCATCAACGTTTCAGATCACACTTTATGGTCCATCATCAACAACAGTAAGAGAAAATCACTAGTGATCCTTATGTTCTTTACCACTCTATACTCCTTGGTGGGGGTTTGTTTTCTATCTAGAAACTTCCTGTAAAAAAGCACCCAACAAAATACCTAAACAAATGTATATATGTGTGGAATAGAAAAGGAAACTAGCCCAAGTTCAAACAAGCTCTAATACCATGGAAGATTCAAAATTTAGATAATTGTATGAAATATTTTTAACCAGAAACCAATGACTTGAGTTGCTCAAAGTGTTAATTTTATGATCAGAATTAACTTAAGCAGAAATAGAACAAATAAAAACAATAGAACTCAGCATATACCTTGGGAAAACCCTCCTTGAGGGAGAAAAACCCAGCAACAATATATCATTTATATATTGAATAAATGAGAAGCAATTCGCTTTACAATATGGCCAATCTCTAGACCAATCTGATGTAATTGTAACAGCACCTCTCCAGATGTGAATTTGACAAACAATAATGACTTCTTCACAAGTCGATCTCTTTGAACAATATATCGATTTGCGGATGAAATTAATCTCCACTCAGAAGTATGCGAACTTGTCTTAATAATTATTACCATCCAAGAAGAGAAGAAGCGCCATGTATATATACAAGATGAGGCGACCTTTCATGAAGAGTCAGCCTCTTAACAATGTGTGACGTCCTTTCACAAGGGTGGCGACTGTTATTTAAGTAAGCTTTCATAAAATATAAATTGTCATTTTGAAATGAAGCGCCTCTTCATTTAAATTGATCTCAAATAAATAAGTAGCTGCGCTTTATTTATTTGTTCGATATTGATTATTCAATGCTCAAGGTCGAGTGAAGGATAAACCCGCCGCTATAACATCAACACTCCCTCTTAGCTAGGGAGGTATCCTACTAGATATCCATGTCATGGAGTCTCTCAACATGACTACCACAATGGCTACACCCATTTGTGGAAAAGAGTTCATCACGGAGTCTCTCAACGTGATATCATCATGGAGTCACTTAGCATGATGTCCACCATGGCTACTCCCATGTGTGGAAAGGAACATGTGCACAAGTGCCCATCACAGAGTCACTCAACGTGATGTTATCATGGAGTCTCTCAACATGATGTCCACCATGGCTACTCCCATGTGTGGAAAAACACAAGTACAAAGGAATCATCACAAAGTCTCTCAACGTGATGTTGTCATGGAGTCTCTCAACATGACATCCACCATGGCTACTCCCATTGGGTGGAAAGAACCACATCTCCATCTCAAAGATGTACAAGGGCTTTCACCTCATATTTCTCTGTCTCAGAGAAATATACATTATAGCAAATAACAAAGATCACCGATGCTGAGTCTCCCTCTCGGCAAGGGCTTCATTCTCCACAACTCCAAGCTTGTCTCGAAAGTATACAAACTTCACTCTAGAGAGAGGCTTGGTGAGAATATCAGTCATTTGATCATCAATGCAAATATACCTAAGTTGAATAGCTTTCCTAAGCACCATATCTCTGATGTAATGATATTTGATTTCCACATGTTTAGTCCTGTCATGAAACATTGGATTGACAGATAGCTTCACACAACTTTGATTGTCACAATGAATCACAGTCGGCTTCAATGTTTTCCCAAACAAACCTGCAAGGAGCTTTCGAAGCCACACTACTTCTTGAGCTACTACACATGTTGCAAAATATTTGGCCTCTGTAGTGCTTAGTGCTACTGAAGTCTGCTTCCTGCTACACCAAGAAATCATGGCAGACCCCAAAATAAAGCAACATCCAGAGGTGCTCTTCCTGTCAGCTACACTCCCGGCCCAATCAAAATCGGAATAGCCTTGTAACTTTAGTTCTTCACTGGAAGTATATCTCAAGCCATATCCTATTGTGCCACGTAAGTATCTCAAGATATGCTTGGCTGCAACTAGATGAATTTGCCTTGGTTCACACATGAACTGACTGAGGGCACTCACTGCATAGCAAATGTCTGGTCTAGTATTGACCAGATACATCAACAGTTCAATCAACTGCCTATACATGGTGGGATCTACCAGATCTGAACTAGTTGCAGAGTCACTCAACTTCTTCAAATTTGTTTCCATCGGTGTAGACATAGATTTGCAATCCATCATCCCAAATCTCTTCAAGATGTCTATGGTATATTTCCCTTGACTTAGAATAATCTCATTAGGTCTCTACCACACTTCCAATCCTAGAAAGTAATGCATAAGTCCTAGATCCTTCATCTCAAACTCAGAGGCTAACTCCTTCTTGCATTTGACAATGAGATATTCTGCTCCAGTAAGAAATAAATCATCAACATAAAGAACCAAGATTAAAGCCTCACCATCAACTACCTTGAAGTAAAGATTTGAACCTGCATCATTCTTGGAGAATCCCAAGCTCATCAAGTATCGATCAATCCTCTCATACCAAGCACGAGGTGCCTGCTTAAGGCCATACAATGCCTTCTTTAGTCTGCATACATGAGACTCCTTCCCATGAATCACAAAGCCATTTGGTTGCTCAATGTACACTTCTTCAATCACACCATTAAGGAATGTAGTCTTTATGTCCATTTGATGTAGCTTCCATCCTTTAGCTAATGCAATAGCAATGATAGTCCTGATAGATGTATATTGAGCAACAAGAGCAAATGTCTCCTCATAATCTATTCCCTTTTTATGAGAGAATCCTCTAGCCACAAATCTTGCTTTGTACTTCTCAATGCTCCCATCAACTACATGTGTGGCTTTTTCAACTGGATCACTAGCCTCTTCTGGTTCAGTAGACTCCCCCTGAATCTCCAGAGTATGATTAGGAGAAATGTCCATACCCTGAGGTGTCTCTTGATCTTCACTATCTATCTCCATGTAATAACCCTTAGATCTTTTGAATGCAACCTTTTCTTCGAAAGTGACATCCTTGCTGATCTCAATTTGTTTCTGTCCTGAGATGTAGATCCTGTAGGCCTTAGAAGTTTCACTGCAGCCCACAAATATTCCTTTCTTGCCTGATGGTTCTAACTTAGATCTTTTATCCTTAGGCACATGAATATAAACAGGACAACCAAAGATTCTTAAATGACTAACCTCGGGTTTCACACCTGTGAAAGCTTCTTCAGGAGTCATATTTTCCAATATTCGATGAGGGCTTCGATTTTGAACATACATTGCAGTTTTGGACGCTTCTGCCCAATGGAAGATTTGTAAGTCTTGATCATGAATCATCACTTTGGCTGCCTCAACTATGGATCTATTCTTTCTTTCTGCAACTCCGTTTTGTTGAGGATTGTATGGAACACAAAACTCCCTCTTGATCCCTACCTCAATGCAGAAATTGCGGAAACCCCCAGAAGTGTATTCTCCTCCATTATCGGATCTCATAACCTTGATCCTCTTTTCGGACATATTTGCAAATTGAGCTTTGAATTCTTTGACTCTATCAAGCACTTCTTCAGACTCCTTAGACTTCAAAAAATAAATCCAAGTCTTTCGAGAATAGTCATCAATGAAAATCACATAATACCAATAACCACTCAAAGATGCCACGGACATTAAAACACATAAATCAAAATGAACAAGATCTAGAATTCCTTTAGATCTACTTTCACTACTATGAAAAGGACCCTTAGTATTCTTACCCAGTGCACATCCTCTACAAGTGCCATCATGCTCCTGACTGAGCTTTGGTAGACCCGTAACCATCTTCTCCATGGATGGAAGAGCTCTGAAATGTAGGTGGGCAGGTCTCCTATGCCATAGCTCACACGAACTGGTATAATCATGCGACAATGCTTGAACTGGACGAATAGAAAGTCTATATAGACTCTCTTGACGGACACCAATCACTTGGGTTGTTTTGATGATAGAGTTCTTCGGCTAAGCAAGAACTTTTCCCTGAGAAAATGCAACTTGATACCCTTTGTCCTCCAAAGCTGAAATTGAAACAAGGTTTCTCTTGATTCCTAGTACAAACAAGACATCACTCAAGTGAAGAGAGATGCCAGAATCTAGATGAAGGGAGGTGGCTCCAGCACCTTTCACTGAATAGCAAGCATCGTCTCTGATTATCACTTGTAAGTTGGTTTCTCTTTCTATCAAGTTTGAAAGATGCTCCTATATCCTATAATGTGTCGTGAAGCACCACTATCAATCAACCATGTGCTACTGTCAGTTGGAACATTGCTTGATAGAGCGGAGATGAATAGAAATCCTCCTGAGTTGTCTCTAGATTCTTTTTGCGGTAACACATCATCAACATCTGTGGTAGAAGCATGTTGCTTTGCTCTTGTTAAACAATCTCGAGCATAGTGACCAAACTTGTCACATCTGAAATACTGGATATGAGAGAGATCTTTCTTCTTCTTTGGTTTAGGAGCAGACTCTGATTTTTTGTCTCTATTCCTCTTGAAATTGCCTTTTCTCCCTTCTCTTCCTTTCCTTCTGGAAGATTGAGCAGCAAGAACATGATTGTCTTCATTGTGAGAGTTTCGTCCATTTCCTCTTGTTGCTAACCTGGATTCCTCTTGAATGCAATCAACCCTAAGACGATCAAACTTGGGCAATTTAGATCTTCCACTTATGCCTTGGATAAAGGGCTCCCAAGATTGAGGAATAGTGCCAACATGACTAGATCTCTATCATCAACTATATCTCCAATGGCATATAGCTGATCTTTCAATTCAGTGATCTTCATGAAGAAAGAGATGACTCAATCTCCTTTAGCCATCTTTATATGATGGAGTTGTTGCCTCAAGGCAAGAGCTCTGCTAGTGTTGTTGATCTCATACAAGCCTTGGAGAGTCTCGAACATGTCTTTGGCTGTCTTCATCTTGGATATAATTGGCACAAGATGATCCTTCACATAATCAATCAAAATCTTCTTAGCCTTAGTACCATTCTTCTTCCATTGAGTTTTCTCAACCTCATTGGATGGCTCGGGCACATCACTCTCCACGAAATCAAGAGGATCATTCTCTTCCAATGCAATAAGGACTCTGAACTTCCAAGAGGTGAAGTTAGATGCACCATCAAGCCTATCTTCAACCTTGAGTCCATTCACCATTTTCGAAGCTAAGAAAAACTCCCTTAGATGAGAAGAAGGGAAGAAGATTTCGCTGCTTAAACAAATATGATCTTGATCTTGCTTAAACCCGCTCTGATACCATGTTAATTTTATGATCAGAATTAACTTAAGCAGAAATAGAACAAATCAAAACAATAGAACTCAGCATATACCCTGGGAAAACCCTCCTTCTTGAGGGAGAAAAACCCAACAACAATATATCATTTATATATTGAATAAATGAGAAGCAATTCGCTTTACAATATGGCCAATCTCTAGACCGATCTGATGTAATTGTAACAGCACCTCTCTAGATGTGAATTTGACAAACAATAATGACTTCTTCACAAGTTGATCTCTTTGAACAATATATCAATCTGCTGATGAAAGTAATCTCCACTCAAAAGTATGCAAACTTGTCTTAATAATTATTACCATCCAAGAAGAGAAGAAGCGCCATGTATATATACAAGATGAGGCGACCTTTCATGAAGAGTCGGCCTCTTAACAAAGTGTGACGTCCTTTCACAAGGGTGGCGACTTTTATTTAAGTCGGCTTTCATAAAATATAAATGATCATTTTGAAATGACGCGCCTCTTCATTTAAATCGATCTCAAATAAATAAGTAGCTGCGCTTTATTTATTTGTTCAATATTGATTATTTAATGCTCAAGGTCGGGTGAAGGATAAACCTGCCGCTATAAGATCAAAACAAAGAACTAGCACAAACTCTATATGCAATGAGCAGATCTCAGCTATTCAATTCATCAAGGATTTACACTAAAATGCAATGAAGTTTCATTTTATAGAGAATACAAAGGAGATGATGATAAACTCATTCACCTACTTTTCTAGAAATAGAAAGAGATAAGGATGGCACCTAATTCTCCAAAAATAGAAAAGAGATAAAGCATGAAATATCTCCAGATAATTACCTAGGAAATAAATTAATATTTTACTTAAGTCAGCTTAATACCCCAAGATATAATTTTATACAAACAATAGAAGGGAATAGTTAGAGTCCCAAATAAAGCAGAAATTGTGCATGCACTTATATCTAGTATTTCTATACATTCATATACTCATACTACATGTTTATAACTAATGAAAGATTTCAACTTCAAGCAACATTTCAAAGTATAATAGCTTGAAAAATACTCCTTCGGCCTACTTACAAGAACCTGAAGGATTTTGGAGATATATAGTAGTTCTTAGAGTTAGAACAACCTTAGGGGTTTTGAAGGTCTAGAGCAGCTCTAAGAACCATTACACAAAATGTTGCTCCAATCCAATCATACAAGAAACAAAAGTAACAATTTTACTATAAACAAATAGCTTTCAGTTTCTGTTTTAAACAGTTCTCACAGATGCAGGATAATATCAGAGACATGTCCAAGTTGGGCACCAAGAAAAGTTGTCCCCTCTGTGTAAATAAAGCTCTATAAAGGCAATGTGGTGGCTCAACCACACAGGTAATCAACACCAAATACCCAAATTAACACACACACATGCACCTTATTTTTTCCAAAAAGAGTTACAGAAGTATAGCCAAAACAAAAAATGCAGTAAAAAGAAAAATTGACATCATATCATAGTATCGAAAATAAGCATGCTGATAAACATTGCTTCAGAAATCAGCTGACCAAATCGAGGCTGAGCAGCAAGACTTGTCCTTGCCAGAGAAATTAAGATGCCTTTAAGATATTGAAGGGCAACATAAAATATGAACAAACCAGTTACATGATGTCATTGGCATTACCATATATTAGCTTGCATATTTCTGGATTAGACTATGGGAGCATTTTTCTCCATCGATGTTTCAAATCACACTCCATGATCCATCACTAACCATATATGGTAGTCAATGTGTATATGAATCTATATATAGTTAGAATTTTTAGTAACCTAACTATATATAAATCCTATCTACATATTTTAATATACTTTTATGTAGGATTTTTTAGAAATTTACACATTAATAATTTACATATATTTATACATGTATATATTAATATATATTCACATGCACACACTGGTTCACATATTCATCTAGTTTCTCTTTTTCAATATATATATATAATTCTTACTATATATAGATATACTATACGGTAATCATATTCCTATAGATATATATAACTAATAGATATATATAATTTTTTTAGTATTTTACATATATTAATATATATTCATACGCACACACTGGTTCACATATTCATCTAGTTTTATCACTTTCATTATATAGTAATGCTATTTTCTCATTTGTTCCTTCTCCTTTGGATTAGTCTTACACTCTTATTAATGGTCATTTAATCTCTTCTTGCCCCCTTTTTTCTTTGTATTAACTTATCTCACCTTTGTTATTTGAAATTCTACGGGTTTCTTTATCTAGCTGGCTCTCTAGATATAGGTAGTCTAATTCCTTTTCTTGGTTGTTTCAATCTCTTGATTTGCTCTCATCCTCTTGCTCAATTGGGTTGTCCTTTTCCTTGTTTGTCTTTTATGTTAACTCTATTTTATATTATTCCTCTCCTATTCTCAATTCCTTTTTCTTTTTCTTTTTTGGGTCTTAAAATCTAGTTGACCTTCCCAATTAATTATCTTGGTTCTCAAGCCACCCCTTCCCCTCATCTATTTAGCTATCTGTCTGCTACTCATTTCTCAATTATCTTCTCTTGCTTACTCATCATATTGATGGATCATGGAGTGTGACTTGAAATGTTGGTGGAGAAAAATGCTCACATAGTCTAATCCAGAAATCTGCAAGCTAACATTATGGACTGTGGAAATTTCATGTCTTTAATTACCATATATTAGCAAAAAGCAGGGTCGCAATATCAGATCTTTAGCAAAATGCAATAAATATAACATCAATCTCCAGAAAATACTGATCTTACCCTATCCGATTTCTCAATCTCAAGTCTCTATCTCGATCTTGATCCCAATCCTGATCCCAATCCTGATCCCTATCTGTATCTCGGGCTCTATCTCTGTATCTCTCTCTTTCCCCATCTTTGTTCCTGTCTCTTTCTCTGCTGTCTCTCTCTCTATCTCTGTCTAGGTCCTTAAAGCGGTTATCTCGAGTGAAGGATGCCCTCAATGACTTATTCTTTACTTCATTCACTCTCACAATCCTCCCACCAATTGCCTGATTAAAGGACAATAACCATCCATTAACATAAAATCAAAGAAATGGGAAACTGAGAGAACATTTGAATTTCAAAATCAGGTTCTAGAGGCATTATTTTCAAGCAGCCACAACATAATATTGGAAAGATTCCTATTATGATAATCAAATTTTAAATAAAACAATTAAATAGAAACACATCCATCCGCACCCTTCCATCCATATCTTTGATTGCATTGACTGCTGCTCTGGGATTGGTAAAAGTGACAAACCCATAGCACTTACCCCCAAAATCTCGGTCATTCACAATCTGCATGGCAGTTAAGCAAACCAATGAGAACAATCTAAGAAAACTTTACACAGTAGATAGACAAACACAAAAATAAGAATGAGTGCTCTATAATAACGAATCAGACAAATGAATAACAGAAGAAAGAATGAAAAAAAGATCACTAACATTCACAACTTACCAAAGTAGGACAATGGACATGAAAGAATAGCAAATTAGGATAGTAAGGTACAAGGTAAAAACAATCCCAGCCCAAACAAGTATCTAAATACAAAGCAAATATAAACACAATACAAGGCTATAAACTTCATTTTTGAAACAACTTCAATATCCTAACAGCTTTAATTAGTGATTGCTCAATTTAACTCCATTTCTAAATGCCTTCACAACACTTTTTCAAAATAATTAATAAAGATGAATCGTTTTGTACCAGATATGAATTGGCATGTGAATTAATAGAGGCCTAACCACTTGACAGCCAAAAAGATGTATATATGCAGGAACGGAATTCTTTGCAAGGAAATACTTGAAGAATTGTCAATTTCAACTATAATGGTTACAAGTGTGTTCCATATGAACAGTCACAAATGAAAATCTAGCATATAAGAAAAACTGTTTGGATCTAAATCAAATTTCTTTCAGGATTCAGGATTGTCTCTTTCAATGTTTTATTTCATCCATCCCTTCTTTTTCTATTTTTTTTTCTTTTTGCAATTAGATTTGTGGCGCAACCAATGAAAGGCCAGATTTGTCTATGATTTGCCCAAGATCCAGTCCCATGACAGGGATTGGTTAGGAAACTGCTTCAGAATGAATCCTCAAATTCCTAGAATAAAAAGCAGAAAAATCAGCCAAATTGGTTAATTCTGGCTGTGGATATCTTAATACTACAGCTTATAGGGAATAATAAGTCTTTTAATGGATACTAGGATAGTAGATAATACAGTTGTCTGCCAACCTCAATAAATAAGATACAACATAACCTTTCATGAGGACAATGCAAAATCTCTTGTTTATGTACAGATGTAGATTCTGTCTCTCTGGGAAAATGCTTAGATTATTTTAGTGTATGATGGGGACACATTCCCAAGTCAGGAGTAGCATCTTGGACACCCAAATGTCTTCAGAGACAAGGGAAAAACTTCCCGTTGCCATTCTCCCCAACCTGCCAAAAGTGAGGACATCCACAGGATGTCCCCAAGCTTTCAGATATATCCCATCTTCCAGCCTGGAGAGCAGGACTGTTATTTTAATTCAGAAAAAAAAACTCGAAATGCACTCCCTACAATCCTCATGTATAATAAAAAAATAATGCCAAACTGCTTTCAACCCTTGCAGATGTAAGACACAACTGTGCAAGCCTATGGTTTTGTGCAGCCTCGGGAATTTCACAACTACTTCCAGCATTCACTCAACCCCTCCCTGCAGTATTACAGCTCATGTGAAGAAAGAAATAAACTAAAAGTACAAATTGTTTGGGACATCACCAAGCCTTTGGACATCACCCATATTCCAGCCTGGCCAGCAGGACTGTTTTTTTAATTCACAAAAAAAAAGATTTAAAGCACTCCCTACAATCCTCGATATAGTTAAAAAATAATCCCAAACTTCTGTTCAATCCTTGCAGATGTAAGACATAACCGTGCAAGCCTACGGTTTTGTACAGCCTATGCAGGATTTTTGTGACTCTTTGCAGCACTAACTCAACCCCTCCCTACAATCTTACAGCTCACATGAAGGTGGAAATAAGCAAAAAGTACAAATTCTTGAAGTAGGGTTTTAGAATATATTCATAATTTTTTCCAAAATGTGTTGTGAAGTAGACTAGACCATTTAAAGTAAGCTTTCAGTGATTATTATTAAAATAAGTTGTGGACATAGTACTGGAAATGGAGACAAAAAGAAGTATAGTTTTGAAATAGCCATACAGTTTTAATACATAATCTTAGTAGCCAACCCCAAAATCAGGGAAATTTTTGCTGTCTCCAAAAACACATCAAATGTCCCTCGACTGCAGAAACTTTAAGAAATTTTGGATTATATCTTTTCTAGACTTTATAGAGCAAGATTCTTCATGTAACTCAATTGTTGAGCTAATGTAACATTCTTGTTGTTATTGTATCATAAGATGCCTTTCTTCCCCACAAACAAATCTATATGATGCTCATTGATCAGCTGCCTATAATAATTACAATCTTCAAGGAAACAAAGAGCTTGTGTATATGCTATGTAATGTCCCCTCTTCAATACATTCATGTAGAAAATTGAAGTTCATTCCATTTCTTTTGATAAGCCGAATCTGATCATTTCCAATCCCTTTGCTCTCAATTTTTTCTAAGTATTGAGGATTTTGTGTTTGACTTTCTATATGTGAACCTTTTTGTAGGGGTTTCAAACTTGGCCCTCTCGACATACCTTTCTGCCAAACCCTGCTCCTTCCTTTTCTCTTATCAGAGTTTTGGGCATTTCCCTACCGACATGCCTCTCCCACCTCCCTAACCTTCGAACTCTTTTATTCACCTCATGTAAGAAGCCTTACTAGTTCAAACTGAATTTTTTCCCTTCACTGGTCTAAAAATTTCTGATTTGTTTTGCTTGCAAAGTACTTAAGCTTTTAAACGTTCATTTTCAACAAAGGGTTTGTAATTTCATGTAGATTGAAAGGTTCCAAGCATGAATCCGAATAACAAGAAATGAACTTGAAACATAGATATTAGGCAATCAAACAAGTCACATAAACATAGATGAACATACCAGGCAATGATAGCTTAACTTCTTATTGATTTGAAAACTGATTACAAATAGAGAGGACTGGAAAGTACAATCAGTTAAGTCTGATTTGAATTTCAGACCTTCAATTACATCCAAATGTGCCAAAACACAAGTCCAAACCCTAGCCGTATGAATGAGAGATGAAGCTATATGAAGTATGGATGATATGCCCAGCTGGAAATGACTGAAATGCAACTGTAACAGCCCACTGGAGGTCTAATATTGTTGAATTAAATCTGTATCAGCTGCTGTTATAAAACCCTGATGATAAATGCCAACAAAGTGCCAAGAAAAACACTACAAACTCAAGCGGCCATGCACCAAGCTTGTACAATTCTGCTCTATGATGAAACCTAAGTGATTTCACCTCTCAAACAGGGGTAAGGGAGCATCACCAAACCCAACTCAAGGGAACACCACCTTGAAGTAATTTCTGAAAACTTATTTCAAACAAGAGAAAGCAAGTACCAATCCAACATAATGATCTCACAGCCCTCCATGCCTTTAAATAAGGCTTCTAGTCCAAACCGCCCTTAGAAGAAGAATCTAATTTGTTTTCAATAAAATATTCAATGACTTCATGGCTAAGGCACTTAAACTGCCCTTAGGAAAGATCTGATTTTATTGTATTAAAATATTCTTTGCTTTCTTCTCCAAGGTACCTAAGCCACCCTTATCCTAGGATCTGATTTTATTCATTAAAATATTTTTTGCCTTCTTCGCCAAGGCACCTAAGTTGTCCTTATCCAAGGATCTGATTTTATTTATTAAAATATTGGTTGCCTTCTCCCTTAAGTCTCCTAAACCGCCCTAGGAGAGAGAATTGACCTTCTAGAAGCAAAGAGCAAATCAAATCTGATTTTATTCTTAAAATATTAAATATTGGTTGCTTTTCCCTTAAGTTTGCTAAACCGCCATAAGAGGGAGAATCTTGTAGAAGCTGATCTGATTTGATATGGTCGACTCACCTCCTTGATTGCTTTGTCCTCCTTGTTTGCTTGGTCTTGCAAATAGACCTCCTTGCTTGCTTTGACTTGCAAGTAGACCTCCTTGCTTGCTTTGCTGGGTTAAGGATAACACATCATACCAAAATTTGATTCTCTTGGCCAAAATCATTCCCTAATCACGCCATCTAACCCACGGGAATGCTGGATGGGCTAGAATCATGTCATCAAAATGTCACTCCGAGAATGGGGACATTACACCTCACCTACCTCTCTGCACGGCTTGACCATCATTAATGGCCTGTTTTGAAGCCACAGCTCTTTACATGGTGGTTTTTCCGCCTATGCAAACACTATTGACATTTTATAAGGCAGGTTTGATTATGCTTACAGCATCCATGGTGGTAGACAACTATGTTTCATTTAATGCAGTGGTTGAAGCCCACAACCCTTAGGCCATCCTGACTTCTCAACCATTCTTTTGGGTGGGAACTCTGCTTTGATTGCAAATCTTCTTGTTATCTCCAATTGGATGCATAGCAAATCATTCATTCGATTATTTGTTTGCAAAAACCCTATCAGACATTGCTCAAAGCACATGTTGTGCAAAGTGATAGATTGAGGACGAAAACCTTCAGTTTTACAACAAACCAGAGGGCGAAAATCCCTTGACTTGGCATCAACGAATTCTTGCAAAGCTTGAGGGAGTATTCCACGACTTCAAATTCGACCTAAAGAGCACAAGAATGACTAACAAGCTCATTTAAGGATTTGTAGTATCTTGTTTATGTTATTTGCTATTGTTGCAACCTTCGTACTTGCTGCAGTCACAACTATGCTTTCCATTACCATTGTCATGTAGTGGAATATCATTGTAAACTCCATTATTAATCCAAAAGCTCTGCAAATGTTTTCTCTTTACCTTGTGAAATATGGGTTAACACTAATATTTTTATAAACCTATGAAGAATCAGGATTTTCTTCATATTTGGTTCAATATTAAAAGCTTAAGGTAAATCATTAAGGTTAAATATTAGGGTTTTAAATGGAAATTTCTGGGTCTTTCAAATCTGGTTAAAAATAATCATAGATCTAAATATTATTAACCTAAAATAACCCTAAGTCTATTACATGCTAATTCCTACACGCCTGCAGCATAGTCAGACTTTGCAACTAGGGTCTCAGGGAAATTGCTACCATATACTTGATTTTCCCAATAAATGAGAACATTTACAGTGATTGTCACATCAAAAGATAAAATTTAGATAGATTGATTATGAAAACCATTTCATCTGCCTCCCTAGGGCATGCAAAGCATCATTCCCTAGCCATGTTCACAAATGGTCTGATCAGTTAAAATGATGGTTTGGTAACATGATAAAAATGTCTATTGATTTTTGGCTATCTAGATTTCCTCTTCTTGGGAAATGAAGGTGTGAAGAACCTTTCTGAAAGATGTCTCTACTTTTAACTGTAGTGAGTTTCACTCGTGATATTTAAGACTTGATGAATACTACTGCAACCAGGATAGACCTCTTTTATGGCTTTTGATCTGTCATTTAATTTGTTCTACAGTGTGCTTGTATGTCTTATACCAGACAATAAGATGCAAGATTCAGAAAATACCAAAACATGGTGTGCACAGCTCAAAAACCATCTGTTGGGTGAATAATGACTCCTTCACGTGGATCATCCAAATGTAATTCAGGAGATAAATGCACCAACACCCATACTCTTTCTCTTCCTAAGGATACATAGTGATAGAACAATCGAAGTTTGGTTTAGAAAGAAGGATTATACTTTTCTAAGTTAATTTAGTGCTTATATGTCTTGGATATCCTGTATCATACCTTTTTATATGATGAGTTATGACACCAAATAGAACAAAAATTACAGCAATAGTCGAGAAGTTAAGAATTTTCATCGAAGAAACCATGCATTGATTTGAGTGACATCAGGACCAATTTGTCTACATTATTTCGCTTCTCAAAAGGCATAAAATATTTTTCTGATAAAAACTTAAATGCCTTTTGCTTTAAGCATGAATTAAATACTGCTCTCTTGTAGGTAGTTCTGTTCAGTAAAGTTGTGCCTGTACAATACATTAAGTTAAACATGGCACAAGAGGCAAATGTACAAACAAATTTGACAATGGCTACGAAGATAAGAAAAAGATAATAATTATTGGTCATTAAAGAAAAAATAAGATTTAATTGAATGGTAAGAAGTTGATTTAGAAAGCATTGTGAAAGGCAAATGAATATGAGAAAAAATAAACGATCAAAAAGAAATAATAAATAAAACAATTGTACTTGCAGCCAGGGTCTTGATTTTTTTATTAAGGCACAAGAACAAAGCAAAGCCATGCATGTCCATCACATCTAAACATTGCAGACATAGCCAAAAATTGGTATTTCTTAATGTTGATTCCAACTCAAAATGAGGTTTCAGAGGACACTGATTGGAGGGTTAGACTTAAAAACAGAAATCAGATATATTATTGACGTAGGCCATACCCACAATCAGACTTGAACATAAGAAGCTGATAGTCTTTCTAATTATTCCTTGCAGAAGCATTTGTCATAAAAATATTTAACAGTTGAGTCTACAAAGTAATCACATGTACAATGTTCATCTAAATGTTTAAATGAAATGAAAATGACTTTCTTGCTTATGGGATGAGCAAGCTCCTTGACACCCTCCACAAATCCCCTAAGGATATCTGGCATACTCTTCTTCTGAGGAAAGCCACTCCATGGATATTGATACCCAGACTTAAATATTGTATTGCCAATGCACTTTATAATGTTCTAGACCAGCCAGTTGCCCAGGTCTACTCCCTTCTAGCATCAAGAGCTATCACAAATTATCCATAGCAAGGTAGTTGATTGCAATGGGATTCAAGCATAATTTCTCAATCATGGATTGAAGTGGGAACCTTACTCATAATAGATTTGTTAAAGTGATTGTTTCTAAGGCTTCCATTCTTATTGATCTCGACATATCATTCATCCTATTTAATGTGAGTTGCTTCCTTGACTCTCACTATCAGAAGCTAGGGCTATTATTGAGGTACTAGTATGCTTTAGTAGTCTATCAGCATTTCCATAGACTCGCCAACAACCTTCAAATACTCTTTAGTCTTTAGCCTCCATGCCTCTTGAAAAATATTATTATTTTCCTACATATATGTACATATATATAGTAGTCAAGTACAGACATTGACAATATGTTCACATCACTTGGATCTCACCCACTCAACCTTCTAATCCTAAGATGATGTTCTAGAATCTATATCAAGAAGTTTCTGCAAATAGTAGATGACACCATCATCCATCCCAACTATATTCAGTGTCATTGGATCCATGGCCTCAAGATCCCTCTTGATATGTTGAGGGTATTTCTCACCCATTGCTGATTAAGACAGATTACCACACTCTCCCATATGAGAGGAGCTTTTTATTTTCAGTTGTCTCATCTCCTAGAAGGTTTGTAGGAGATTATTTCTTGTGCAGAGATTCATAAATCACTAGCAACCAATTTCTATTGTCTTAGTCAGAAGTCCTTGGCTCTTTACCTCTCGGAAATGGTCATCTTCAAGTGTCAAGTTTTGCAGAGAACCCGGAGAGGTACTAAATTAATTACCTCTTTCCAGACGATTTCAGTGGTTGCAGTTAAGCATCATTTGGATACTATAATCACCCACCCCAAAGGTAATAGAAAGATGAAGCCACATCCTCCAAGTGTAACTACTAAAGTACCACCATCCTCCTCTTCTCATTGCATATATGATGGCTTTAATGCTCCAAATTGCAAAAGATTTGGCCTTATTACCAACTTCCTTTCTACTACTGGACAATAACCCCAGCATCTCCAACTTACCCCTTGCCTTTCTCCTCTGTAAATCATCAGACCCTATATTGTCCCTCACAGAAGTTTATTAATGAGTGAGCTGGTTCTTTCTCATTAGATACAGATTAGGGGCAGCCTTCACATCTAGTCATATTCTTCATCAAACCTATCTTCAGTGGCAGCAGATCATATTTTGTCAAGGTTTACTTTTATGTTTTTAACACATGGCTATATCTTCCTGATGTATTAACGATTTACCCTTTCACCCTTCTTTTTGGAGCTTCTTTTTGCTCCCACTCATTATTTCTGCTGGTTGTGTACTTTCATGTCCCACTGATCTAGTTGGATCATCTATGGACATTAATGATTTAATATAATCTCTTTCTCCCTTTCTTTTAATCTGTAAGTTATAACTTAGGTATGTCTGTACAAAAATATAATTAAAAAGATAAACAAAATTAACCATAATATCAATGTTATATGCACAAAATAACAAAATTATTGATAATTTAAATTTATCAAATGAGTCATGTCATATGATATATTGCATAGGTTTATATCATTTCTTAAAAACAGGAAAATAATCAGTGGTCAGCGTCAAACTCAAGAACAATGTGAATGACTCATCATAGTTCTCTTCACCCCAAGCATCCATAACAGAAATTGGTTTTTTAGGACTAGCAGTAGTTCCAGTCCCACTAGCTCCACTATGCAGCCAATGTCATACCTGGGTATCTCTGATGGCAAAATTTTGTACACAGAGACGGACTGATATCAATTCCAGGAAAGTACTCAGTCACAGATTACACTCAAAGAACTGGAGCACATACACATGATTACCTGAATCTGATTGCTATCTAACCTGTAAATTAGCTAAGATTGATTTTAAAATATATAAATCTAATGTAAATGAGTGTGAATTAAGATAAAGATTAATAGAGTTCCTTTTGCAAGGTACACAAGCAAAGTGAGAATCTAGTCATATAGACCATATCAATCAGACCAATAAACAACATGATCTAGGAATGAATGACCTGATGAAAATGAAGTGTTGCACTAGAAGCTAACAAGGACAAGTAGCAGAAAGGGAACAGAAGCATACAAATAATAAAAAAGAGAAATTAAACCATGAAGAATAGGACCTTAATTATGCATTCATATGATCAAATGCACTACTTTATAAAAGAAATTGTAATCACATCAACCATATAAGGAAAAAACTCCAATTTCTAGGCAATCTGAAAAGGCATATTCATTATTATCACCTCCCTCAAAAGGAGGACGTCACCAAGGATATGGAGGCTTACAAAGAATTCTGCCAAAAGAATTCCATCACAAGACTTCCCATTTAGAAGGCAACAACTTGAAAACCTCCAACTACAAAAGGAGTTGGAAATCAATGATTTTACTTTTATATAGTATATACACAGTAAAATTAAACTGACCTCTACAAAGTCCATCCTGGAGCAGAAGGAAAAGGGACACAAGGAGAGACAATCAAAAGGTAAATAACAAAGCCAATCCCCAACAAAACATGCAAAGATCACATAGCAGGATGGAGAAATATCACCCACTTGAATTTGGACTGCTGGCTGGAAAGATTTGTAGAAAAGGACAAAACAGGTTACTTAAAAGTTAGACATCAGTTAGAAAACTTCATTTTGGCAGCTTGGCAAGAGGTGGCAAACTACCTAAAGTAAAGGAGAACTAATGGGGAAACAATACAACTTGTAATCTTGGATGGTGCCACTAACTCCTTCCCAGAAGGGCAAAATTCCAAAAAAAGGGGAATTTCAGTATTACCTCACTCTTAAATCTCATTCACAAACAGGTGGAAGAGGTTGGAGAAAGTTAAAGATATTCTGCCTAAGTGAGAAACATAAGGTCAGTACAAACTATATTTATTATAGTAAACTTAATGAGAGATGGGAGAACCAAGACAAATAAGTGATCTCGAAAGGCTATGAGCTATTCATAAAACTAGGATGAAGGATAAAAAGCTCAATTGTTGGCTTGGAGAATCATTTACAATAAAAGTACTAGGGACGTACAGGCATACTGAATATCATATTAGAGATGGAAGCTGCACTATTTCGCCATACTGAAGTTTATCCAACATGCAATGCAGAACTACCAACATGTTACAGTCATTTGGAAGAGCCTGCACAATTGCATTTTGGCACTATTATTTTATAGCTTATGGTTGCTCTGAACCGTGGAGAAAGACACAGCAGGAAATCATTTGTTAATAACATTTTTAAGAAGATTACAAATTGAAACACAACAATATATATATATATATATACAAGTCTATAATATATGGTATTTACTGATTGAGTTTCACACATAAACAGTGTAAGTTTAGGCACTTCAAAATTTCCAAAGTTTTCTCTCATACTTCCTTCTATACTAAAGTTGTCAATGGGAAACTTTAAACTTCTTTAAAGAAAATAATTTCTCAACAAAGTTTCCTATTTCATGCATTCTGCCTTCTATTCACTATTTTTCAGTGTTTCAAAATACTCTCTGGCAACTTCTCTAGTCTTTTACAAATTTCAGTAACTACAATATTCCTCACAACAGCCATCCACAGCTCTTCACTACAAGCATTCTTGTTCACAGGCTCAGATCTCTCAATGGCTCTGATACCACATGTTCGCAATTACTGGCACAGGAACATAAACAAATAAGATAAACATGACATGTATGATAGATATAGGACAGATTAGCATTAATGAGCTCAACGTTTCGATTAGCAAAATATATTAATTCACTGTTACCAATTCTGGTCAAATCCAGATTTTTGGGACCGGCTGGGTTTGCCTGTTTTGGTCCAGATGTTTAAATTCCAAACAAACTTTTACCATATTTGTTTTTTAAATTCCAGATTTCTTAACTTTTTGGACCTATTGAATGAATCAAATTTTTCAAACCTAGCACATGTTAACTATCCTGTAAGTTCACAAATCTAAAATCCACAATTGCTCAACCACCCCATGTCTCTTCATATTTTGCAACATACAACAAATATTTACAATTATATAACCCATCATCTCAAGATGATACCTACTCCCACTCTAATTTTCTTATCATTTAAAATTGTGCAGCTAGTAGTTTGCAGTGAGATTTTGCAAGTAAAAGTAGACACAGGCAAGAGAAGGATTTTTACAGCTAAAAAGGAGGTAAGCAGCAATGGCAATGCAATAAAATTATAAAATTTTATTAAATAGTTAATCTGACTAGTTATAAAGCTTAAAATGCTCATAAATACCACCATATAAGTCATCCAACTAATTTATATGGTAGGATTTTATAGCATTTCCCATTTAATTATCTTCAACAAGTAAGAAGTGTGTTCTGTAAAGCTAGAGTAAGATACAAAGCTAAAGTAAGGTACGTGACCTCAAACTAGAAACATATTTTTTGGCATGTAACAATGCCTTTTCTTTTACAGGAAGTAATTAAAATGCTAATTAAAGACATAAAATAATGACTCTCTAAAAATAAATAATGAAGAAGTTGTAAATGGAAAAAGCAAAATGAAAAGGCCCAGTAGTTCCAACTTCCAAGTGCCAACTTCCGACGATAAGCATTAAGAATATACATTTGCACATGGTCAACTTCTACTCTGCCAATATTAAAGTGCTGTTCCATGCTATACATTTCCTTTGCATAATCATACTTTAAGGCAATTTAATCTAGAAATAAATTCTTCAAAACTTACCATCAAGCTTTGTCGCCACATTGTTTAACACAAGCTAGACAATAATGATCATAAACAATAAAGGTTGGAAAACTTGGTCTGCAGCCCAAGATTCCCTGAAATATTGAAACCTTCATAATTTCCCGTGATGTAGTGTATAATGACTTTGAGATTAGTCCCAGCATGAGGGGCCACCAACAGACTTGACCAACCTAAGATCCGATCAAGTTTTCTCCAACAGTAACACAACCGCATTGCAAAGTTGAAAGTAGAGTCCAAAATACGAACAATTGCAACAGTAATGGAGTAATATATATCCAAGAGGCCCAGAAGTACCATCGATCAATCAAGATAAGCGATATGTTGCCGCAATAAAAAGCAATATCGAAGTAAACATATTGCTGGTGATAATGAATAATTCATGTGGCAGAGGTCTATTCATGTCAAATTCATATGTGTAGATGCCCGGATATCTTGGATAAGATGTATGATGAAGCATATCTGGAATATACAAATATCTGGACAGAGCCTCAAGATAACCAAAAAAATATTTTAAACAAAAGGAATCAATCAATTTTTTAGCAAAGGCAAAGACCATTTAAGTCATATTTTTCAACAATCTGAAACAGGCAAACCATAATAATACCCATGTCAACATGGAAATCAATTACAGAAAGAACATAACATTTCGACCCAACCTTTACAGCAATGACTGTGCCATATATCTCAAAGGCCCTCCGAACAGTATCTTCAGTAGAATCATATGGAAGACCACCAACATATACAGAGTTTTCATCATCGACCGTCATCTTCTTGCACTTTGAATGTTTTACAACTAGAATGTGTTCACTTCAAACTTTGAGGAAATGAATAGCATATAGTAGTATAATCAGCTGCACATCATTAAGAAGATTGCGTTGAATTAAAGCCCTTCAAAAATGCCAGATGTATTCCTAGAAAAGAGGAATTAAAAGATTTAAGTATTGAATCAGATGTGATCGGCAAAATATAACTAGTAGCCTGCACATATTGGTCCTGCTGAAAAGATAGCTGAAATCAATTGCATCTAAAACCAGGCAATAATAGCACGATAAAATCCTTTCTGGATGCTGCTCTCATATTAATCTAGAGCTTCTTCAAGCAACTTTCCTGCTATATCTGCACAGAAAAACATCAGTCAGATGCAATAGAAGTTCAAAAGCATAATAAGATTAGATTTTTTAACTCATAAAGAGGCTCAAATTGTATGCTTATAACTGTGTCTTTTGTTCAAGTCAAATTACTGAGCAGGATTTCAAAAGGTGATCCTTAGTGTGTGCATGTACAGCACTGAAAGTAGTCAGAGAGAATCCACACCTGCTTATGTGTAAAAGCATAGCAAGTTTACATGCGAAGAGAATGCCAATCATTATACTAATCAAGAAGTTCAATACAGATGAACTTAGCAATCAGTTGGTCCATAGTTTGCGGACTTGCCGTGGACTCGGTGGACTCGAGAGTCCGTTGGCCAGCCGAGTCGACTTGCCACGGACTCGGGAATCCCAACCCAAGACTCTCCTGCATGGCTGGGAGTTAAAATGGGTTAAAAACCCATGTTTTTGTTCACTTTTTCTTTCATTTTAACATTCAACTTTGTGAATTTCAGGTCTGCAAATTAATTTCAGGTTGAAAGAAGCCAGGAGAATGAGCTAAAAAGATCAAAATAGAGCCAGGTAAGTGATCTATCAATTCTTTTTTTTTGTTTTCTTGCATTCAAAATCAAAAAAATCAAAAAAAATAAGGGGAAATGCTGCCAAATTTTTCTCTATTTTCCTTAATAGCCTAATTCCTACTATTTCTAGCTTGGTTTTGCATTTTTTTTTGCAAATGTTTGAAACTTTGAATCACATTTGCTGATTTTTTAGCAAACCCTTGCTGATTTTTTTTTTTCCATGTTGAACTTGAAACAGCAATGTCGTCTTCAAATCCAAAGGGAATGAGAAAAGACCCTGCATGGAAGTATGGAATACTAGGAAATAAAAAAGGTGAAGTGACATGTACTGAATGCAAGAAATGGATGATAGGAGGAGTAAACAGATTAATATACCACCTTGCAAAAATTCCTAGGCAAAATGTGGAGGGATGCCTTAAGACTACTCCTGAGATTATTAGAGAGATGAAGGCCCTTCTTGCTGAATATGAGCTAAAAAAATATGAAAAACAAAAAACAAAGGATACCCTAGCAACAGCGATGAGTGGATCCCATTCTACATCATCTATGCCCCATGGTGCTTCAAGTCCAAGCATCCATGCTCCACATTCATCTTTTGGTGAGAGTCCTAAGGGTTCCTTTTCTACTACTAGTGCTGGCCAGGGTCCTTCATCAGGACTAAATTATTTTATTCCACATAATGTTCCAGGAGCACAACCTTCACTTGAAGGTATCGGTTGGAATAAGGAAAAGCATCATGAAGCTAGGATGGTTGTTGCAAAATTTTGGTACTACAATAATCTACCTTTCAATGTTGCAAACAACCTAAGTTGCCGGTTCGGGTACGGGTTCAGATGCGGGTTCGGGTTCAAGTACGCCGGTTCGCGGATTCTTTTTTTCCTAGGGTATGGGTACGGGTACGGGAGTATATATATATATATATATTATTAAATTATAATCATATTGATATAATGAATAATCATAATGCCATAATGCCATAGAATATTGAAACAATGAAATACGCCATACGGTAATACCTCATATAATCATATTCATAGTTTGCAAAAAAGTAAATAGTAAATTACTAGATAGTAAATACTCAAGTCTTAAAATGTCATTACACATTGAAAATTCAAATTACAATCAAAACAATATTTAAATCAGTATTCTAAGATTCTTCAAATTCGTCTTCATCAAAATCATCAAGGTCGTGGTCCTCAATTGGTTCAATTTCATTTGAACCACTGTCAATTGGATTGCCACTCCCACTAGGTGCATCAGTTGCCTCATTGTCATCTACAGAAGCCAAGGAAAGTTGTGCAACTATAGCATCTAAATCAGAACACTCAGGGATGAGATCCCAATTCTTTGTCACACCCTCATTGTATTCAGGTTTCTTATGTGATAAGAGATGAAGGGTGGAGTGTACATAGACCAAATCCTCTGCTTTTTTTGCACCCAAACGATTGTGCTTGACCGAGTGGATGAAGGAGTATGTACTCCAATTCCGCTCAGCTGAAGAGGAACTTGCAACCTGTTGATTATGCATACAACATTTAGTAATTAGTATTTAATTTTACTTGCCAATAATAATCATAATATATAGCATAATAGCATTGAATGAAAAATGAAAAACTAAATAAATAAAAAGATACATACTTGGGAGAGTATTTTAATTGCAAGAGGCTGCAAGTAAATGGAGCCTTGACCATGTAGATACCACCAATCATCAACATTTTTCCTATATCTATCTAGATGAGCAGAAACATCTTTATTTTTTGCAGCTATGAATTGGCCAAACTCATTCATGACAATGCTTTGGATTTCTTCATCTGCAAATATCTTTCTAAATGCAATCTTATAGCCAGCAGCAACCTCTGCATCCCTATATGGTGGCATCCTCCTTGGCAATGAAAGTATCTCTTTGCTATAATACTTTGGTGACAAAGCAAATGCTAAGAGATGTAAAGGGGTGGTCATCTTGTTCCAACGATCAACAATAATAGTTTGCACAATTTTGAAAAATGTTTCCATTGGATCATGTTCCTTGGCATCTATTATTACTCTTATTTTCTCCACCATGGAATCCATGCCATCATAAATTTCACCCAAACATGGGCGATCAGTATCAGCATACCTAATCATGCTCATAATAGGCTCGGTGAAATTTATAACATATTCCACATGAGCCCACCACTCATCATCTAAGATCATTGCTTTCACTTTTGGGGCTCTTTCTGTGCTTGATTGCTTCCATACACTCCACAAGTTGTTGATGACCATAGAACTCAAGGCCTCTCGCACCTTCTGAAGTCGTCTTAAGACAATTGTGTGAGATGCAAATCGAGTTTCGGCAACCTAACATAATAAGAAAATGCATGTCACAAATCAGCAATGAAAAATTAAAATAAAAAAATAAAAATTATATTAAAAAATCAAATTTAAATTACCTTCAACAACTCCAACTTGGAGAAAGTCCTAAAGATGGCTTGTGACATACGATGATTAGTCACAAACATTTGGATCTCCTCGCCCTTCGCGTAGATTTGCTTGACCCACTCAATTTGTGTACCAATCTTTTGCATTATCAAATTGAGTGAGTGGACTGCACATGGTGTCCAAAAAATGTGACCATATCTAGCCTCCACTATAGCCCCAGCTGCCCTACAATTTTTAGCATTATCTGTTATGACTTGGACAACATTGTCAGGCCCCACCATTTCAATGGATTCTATGAGGATATTGGCAATAAAACTTGCATCTTTTATTTGCCCTTCACAATCAACTGCCTTCAAAAACATCGCCCCTTTAGGGAACACTGCTATAACATTGATCAATGGTCTATTTTTGCAATCCTTCCATCCATCAAAAATGATGGACACACCTGTTTCGACCCATGTATCCTTGATTACTCTCAATGCTACCTCTATTGAAGCTCTCTCCTTTGCCAATAAGGTGGTTCGCACCTTTTCATACCCAGGACTAACATAATCATGAGTTGTGTTAGAAATGGCTCTCACCATTTCCCGCCAATAAGGTGATCTAACAAGGTTGAAAGGAAGCCCATTGCCATAAATACAACGTGCAATGCTCTCATCTGCCAACTCCCTTGCTTCATTTTTGAAGGCTCTATCCAATGGGCCTCTTTTTCGTGTCACAAAAACATTTTCTCCTTCAGAAGATTGTGTCATTTCCATGAAAGGATGTGGGCCAGCCGGTTCTGATAAGCCACTAAGTCTTTGCAAGCTGTTACTTTTATTTTTACCTTTCTTCATAAGAGGATGGTCCATAGCCTTTGGTGTTTTGAATGCCTTGTCAGCGTCCTCTTGTTCTTTAATATAACCCATTATTTGATTCTTTGGCAACTTTTTTTTATTTGGCCCAATGCAAACTTTTATTCCTTGATAAGCAATAGCACAAAGATGGGCTTTCACTTGAAAGTACGAGCTCCTATATGTAGATCCACATTGGTTGCAACGCCAAATATAACCCCCACCACCGGGAAGTTGTTGAATCATTGTCGTATGTCGCCAAAGAGGTGAGCCTGGATCATATTTAAATTGACTCTCTGTACCCATGCCAACTGAAGCAAAACTATTGGCCATTCTCTATGAAGTTATGAACCTATAATAAAGAAAAACAAGTAATTTTTTTTAGAAAAAATGGGCATTATAACCCCTTATTTTGCATAAAATGTTCTTAAAAAAATTCAAACCTTACTAGAAAAACAAAAAAAAAAACTTGAAAAATCTTCAAAAAAATTATTGAAAACTAAAAAAAAAGAGGATAGATTCACTCACCTTTGATTGCTTGATCTTCTTAGTGCACCTATTCCTCTCTTGTTTCTATCAATTGAACTCCTTCGTAGCTCTCACGATCTCACCTTCGGAAAAAAAGAGAAAACCTGCAAAAATCAACTATTTTAGCTTGGAGGCAAAACAATGGTGTTTTTTGCTCTTTTGAGTTTGCAAAATGGCCTCATTTGGTCGGCCAAGTCAATATAAGGCAATCTGGGCACTTTTTAGGGTTTCATTTTATGTTGTTAAGTTGACTTTTTCTCTTTTTTTGGGCTAGAAGTCGTGGGTTCGCCCAGGTCCTCCTGGGTTCTTCACGGGTTCGGCCAGGGTTCGACGTTTAGAACCCAGGTTCTAAACGCCGAACCCAGAGGAGAACCAAACCCGAACCCGAACCCATACGTATTTTGGCGGGTACAAGGGCCTAAAATGGAGAACCCGGTAACACAGCAAACAACCCATATTGGGAAGGTTTGGTGAACGCCCTTACAGTTGCAAGAAAGGGGTTTAAGACCCCATCAGCTAGAGATTTGAGTAGGCCATTGCTAGAGGAAGCCGTAAAGAATACACGGCTTGTGGTTGATGAGCAAAAGAAATTTTGGCGAAGAAAAGGTTGCAGCATTTTATTTGATGGGTGGACAGATGGACGAAATAGAACTCTCCTAAACTTTTTGGTGGCCTCTAATGGTAGATTGGTGTTCCTAAAATCAATAGATGCCTCCCATGAAGTAAAAAATGCTGAGACTTTATGCAATCTATTAGATGGGGTGGTCCAGAAGGTTGGAGTTGATAATGTTGTCCAAATTATCACAGACAACGCAGCTGCATATGTAGCTGCAGGTAGGCTACTTATGGAGACGTATCCCACAATTGCATGGTCTCCGTGTGCTACACATTGCTTGGACCTGTTGCTAGAGGACATTGGGAAGATTTCATGGGTCAAAAGAGTGGTTGATGATGCAAAAAATGTTACAAAATTTATCTACAACCATACTTGGGTGCTTTCTTTGATGAGGAAATTCACAAATGGCAAGGACCTGGAGTGACACAATTTGCTAGCCACTTCATCACATTGCAAAGCATTCTTGGTGCCATTGGTCATCTCAAGCAAATGTTTGTGTCCGATGCTTGGAAGGAGTCCAAAAGAGTGGTTGAAGATGCAAAAAGTGTTACAAAATTTATCTTCAACCATACTTGGGTGCTTTCTTTGATGAGGAAATTCACAAATGGCAAGGACCTGGAGTGACACGGTTTGCTAGCCACTTCCTCACATTGCAAAGCATTCTTGGTGCCATTGGTCATCTCAAGCAAATGTTTGTGTCCGATGCTTGGAAGGAATCCTCATTTTCCAATAGAGCTGAAGAGGAGAGGATTGTTGCCATAGGTTTTTATGAGACATTCATCAAAAATGGAGAGGAGTTGATGGAGGTAAGTAGCAATCACACCAAAAAAAATTATACATGATAATCTATTTGCTGTTTTTATTTTTTGAGGGGTTAATTTTGTTATAATTTAACATTTGTTTTCATTTTTTTAGGTGACATAACCTTTGGTGAGGGTTCTTCGTATGGTGGATGGAGATGGCATGCCAATGGGTTTCATCTATGAGGCCATGGATAGGGCCAAAAAGGCCATATCACATTACTATGGCGGCAACAAAAGGAAATATGAAATCATATGGCGCATCATTGATCGAAGATGGACAAACCAACTCCACCAGCCGATTCATGCCTTTGCCTACTTCTTGAATCCGAATTTCTACTTCTTGGACACATTTAAGGCGGATGAAGAGGTCATGGAAGGTCTTATCACATGCATTGATAGGATGGTGTTTGATCGTGAGCTAAGAGATAAGGTGCTTGATGAGTTGGAGGTGAGATTTGTTACATCTTATTTATGAATTTGCAATGTTGAGCCTTGACTATCTATGAATTTTCTATATTTGATTTACTCTTTCTTTTATCTATTCAAGGTCTACAAGGGTGCAGAGGGGAGACTCTTTTCCTCCCAACAAGCAATTGAAAGGAGAGGAAAACAACAACCAGGTAAAAAATGAAATTAGAAACTTGATTCTTACATACAGATTTTTTACTTTATTCTTATTTCTTAATACTTGTATTTTTTAAACATGTTTTTGTAGATCTATGGTGGGAGAACTATGGTGCTAGCACACCAAATCTTCAAAAGCTAGCCATACGTGTCTTGTCGCAGCCATGCAATGCTTCTGGGTGTGAACGCAATTGGAGTTTATTTGAGAACATTCACACAAAGAAGAGAAACAGGTTGACTCAGCAACGCCTAAATGATTTAGTTTTTGTTCAATACAACCTTTGCCTTGTTTCACACGAGTCCATCGACTTGGATGACATTGATCCATATGGTGAATGGACAATTGACGAACAAAATGATGAGGTTGATGTCTTCCTTACTGATGAGGATCTTGCTGAATTAGAGAGAGCAGCAGCAGAAGAAGAAGAAGCAGCAAGATTGGATGCCATGGAGGACGACGAAGACACATTTGAATATCATGTTTCCCCTGCTCGATCTCCTAGACCCCATTTGGATACTATAGCACGGGCACCTTCTAGTTCTAGGCCTCCAAAATTAAGTACCATTGGGAGGGGAAAGAGGAAGATGTAGATTACATGTGGTTGTTAACGTTTTCCTCTTTTTGACATGATTATATGTAAACATTTATAAACTTATGATGCTGTTATACATTGAAACTATGAGTATTTGATGACTATGAATAATTAAATTTCAATTATTGAGTGTTTGATGATCATATGAAATGTGTAATCTTTGAATTATGAGTGTTTGATAATCAAATTAGGCTCTCATGTTCTCTAAATGCATTAATTTGTTCTTCTTTTTTTTGGAAAACTACGATTTTCTTTTTGCCAAGTCCTAGCTGAGTCTTTTCCCGAGTCCGTCCCGAGTCTCGAGTCTGAGTCATATTTTTGGGCTGACGAGTCCGCGGCGAGTCCGAGTTTGCAAACTATGATTTGGTCCATATTTACAGGAAAAGGAAGCGCAGTCTAAACTTCAACGTCACAATAACGTGCACACAACACTGGTTAGAGAAAATCTTAGTAAGTCATAATCTTCTATAAGATAATATTCAAGTATTGGACAAATGTCTGAGTTACAATTGGGTCAAATTGACCATTATCTAAAAGGCCATTTTACAAAACCTCCAAACATTGCTTGTGAAATAGATAAATAAAAATAACACATTTCAATAATCAATAACAAAAGGTGTATTCAAGTAATTTTCTTCTGTTCAAAAATTACAGTAACTTAGTTGGGTTTTGGATTAACTACTTAAAGAATGCACTGAATGCAGCTAGATTAAATTTCACTAAAGGACATTTCACACTGCAGGAAATATTATTTATGAATTAATTTGGATATCTTTATAATCATTTGAAACTCTCTTTGGCCATTTGTTCCATGTACATTCTCTACTACTTAAGAATAGAGCAAAAAATTATTCAAATTCAATTGCGAATTACCAATAATATTCATTTATAGGTTCCACTAATATAGGTCACAATGAAACAGCCCTAACAATTTTCTAGAGCTACTTTAGCATCTGTTCAAACTGCACGAACATCCCTACCAAAGAGAAATATATGATATGGTTAATAAAAAACAATAATATTTGTGTGTCTGAAGTAATTAATAAAAAATTCATCATAATTTCTACAAATTAATTTTTGATTTTTTTCTATGAAAATTCACCAAGTATTTGTTGAGTTTACAGTGCAGATAAAAATATCAATTAACTAATAAAAATCAGAACAGCAATTAAATACACAAACTGAGATAAACAACAGCAACACCAATTTACGTGGTTCGCCAAAGATTGGCTACATCCACGGGAAAAGCAGGGTAAAAAGTTTTTATTGCTTGCAGCAGTAAGAATACAAAGTCTTCATCTGTGTACAAATGAAGGAGATAGCAAAGTATATAATGTTCTCTTCAGGGCAAACGAAGAGTCATGAGAAGGGGAAGACTAAAAGGCAGTGGTTGGACTTCACAACCAACAATATTTGTACAGCCAATTTAAAATATTAAAAAACTATTTAGATTAGAAAATATTCCTAAATTTCACTGAACTTAGATAAGTAAAAAAATTGAAAACAATTCGCCAAAAATTCTTAATCTTCTAAAATTGTAAAAATTCGTTAAGATAAAGCCTAAGTTGGACTTCAGCATTAATCGATTCATTGTTTTCATTTTCATTTATTGTTGCTGGGCTTCCGCTGTATTTTTGCATTACTTTTAAATATCAGTGGTCACTCGAATAGTTCAATTACTATTCAGTATTCACTAGAGATTATAACAGAATAACTTGTTTTCAAATACAAAGAAAGCTTTGTATATTGAAAATTTGCAATAAAATATACAATATACAACAACAAAAAATCGATGAGAGAACCAAAAAATTTGCTCAATTGGATTGATAACTTGACATCCAGATAGTTACAAATACCTTCAATATTACAATAATAGCAATAGGAACAGTTTAAATTTTCTAAGGACAAATAACTGCTCAATAACTAATTGTGGATTGGCATAGCCATAATGCTATAAAATAAATATAATAATTGTCATTAAGGGCTAAATGACCTACAGAATAAAAAAGAGAATAGTCATGAGGGGCTTAAAGACCTATAGAATAAAAGAAAGAAGTGCAGACAATTGTACTAGACTCGTCTCTCAAACAGGGTTTATATAATGTGTATAATATTTACATCTTAGGATCCCCCACAATTAAAGAAAATTGCCATATTTAAAGCACTACCAGAAGGGTCTTCATTAGTTAAGTTTAAAGCACTAACCAAGAGTTTTACTCAACCAAACTAGAACACTAATTTTGAAGCATTACCCTGCCAAATAGATACTTTATAAATGTTTTCAGTTTTAATAATTCAATTTGTAGCAATGGGTTCTCAAATGGATGCTTCTTAAATGTTTTCTAGACTTGAATTTTTGGTAACAGTATTTATGTTTTTTGAATTCATTTGGAATTTTAGGCAGACGCAAAGTTTCGATAGGAAGATGTTTCTGTATTACCCACTTATTTGGGGTATTTATTATTTAATAGTAAAACCTAATATCAGTGCTATAAATGTACTAAATTCCAATCATGTTTGAATTTCGATGATGTTTAACCAGTCATCCGAAGGGTCATGACATAATGGGAAAATAGCATATTCTTAAGCAAGTAAAGCATATCATATCTCGGAGGACATGTCACATAAGATGTGAAGAACTGAAGTACGGACAAGTAAGGATGCGGGGCATGAAAATTTAGCACATTGGCAAGCCACCAGATTCAAACCCATTTCATAGCAATGCAACCCATACCCTTGCTCCCATACTACTCACCGTACCAAACCCTAAGAGAGAAAAAGGATGTTTAAACAGTAGGAACAATGCGAATAATGGCATGTAAAAGTAGCATTCGGCATCAAAGCGTGCACAGAAATAAGTCTTGCCTCAACATGAATTTATACTATTTCAACTCAGGAGGCCAGTTACGAAAAATAAGGTTTGTTAGAACACCCAAACTTTCAAAAAAAGATCACAAACCGTTCAAAACAATGCAGGATGTATATGAAGCGATGTATCTTCTCTGTTCCGATTGTTTCGTTACTGCCCTTGCTAGGACTGGAATTTTGTGAGGAAGTCTTCAAATCAATATATGAATTAAAAGACAGCCTGAATACTCCAAAGCCAGAAATCATAAAATAGAAAGGCCTTGAGTTGATTAATATTTAGAAGGCAAAAGGAAATCGCAACTGCCCTTGCTAGGACTGGAATTTTGTGAGGAAGTCTTCAAATCAATATATGAATTAAAAGACAGCCTGAATACTCCAAAGGCAGAAATCATAAAATAGAAAGGCCTTGAGTTGAATAATATTTAGAAGGCAAAAGGAAATCGCGGGACAAGGTTGGAGTATTTGCTTACAGAGGAAGTCCACCTCCAATGTTGATATCGATCGATCTTGTTCGCGTTGAATACAAAAGAATTGAATCGAAGTAAATATTGAATCGAAAATTTGTTTGACATTCACGCGGCCCGCTAAATTAACGAATTTAGATATTTTATTATTATTTTTATGTTGTATTTATAACTAGCAATTGAACATTGTACGGTCCGATGGGCATGCTGATTAAAACAATTATTACAGTAAAATGATGTTCGACATAATTTTTAGTTCCTGCCGGAGGTATTACTAGGAAATTTTTTATTGGTTAGTCTATAATATTAGATAATTTTAAAAATTTAGTTTCAATTTATCAAAAACAATTAAAAATATTATTAGAGATTATGAAAATCTAATAATATTAATATTATTTTGATTTTAATAATTTGAAAAAATATATATTGGTTATTTTGGAAATAATTATTGTAAGAAAAAAGTAATGTCTTGTATGATATTAATATTTTGAAAGTCTTTGTATTTATTTCATTCTATTAATGTTAGCATTAATTGTACTTATCATATTTATAGCAATTTTAATAATTATAAATATGCAATGATAAGATATTCCACCATAATAAATTATGAATGATATAACTAGTAAGATATTTCATAGTGATAAAATTTTGAATGACATTAATATAGTATATTATCATTAAAATTGAATATATTTATTTCATGAATAAATAATTGTTATGTGCAAACATTGAATGGGTAATCAAATCCACTCCAGTCACTAGTTCCATGAGAAAAAACATAAAAGTGAGAAATCTAGAGAAATCTTATCTCATCAAATACAAACAAGTAAATATTAAAATATTTATCTCATAAATAATAATTGAAGAGGATACAAGTTGAAATTTTGAAAGACTAGAAAGATTACATGAAATGTATAATATTCATTTTTAAGAAAGTAAGATTACAAGGTGTTTTTTGTTGTTAGGTCTGTAAGTTTGTTAGGAACCTTTGCTTCTAACTTTTGTGTGTTTTTTTGTTGTTGGATATGCAAGTTCCTTTTGTCTTTTGTCTTTTGCTTCTATTTTTAACGTTTTTTTGTTATTGGATTTACAAGTTCCTTTTATGTTTTATCTTTTGCTTCTAATTTTTGTGTTGTGCTTATTTACTCAATTTATTTGTGTCTACACAACTTTTAATAAAACATATATAAATATTTATAATTTATACTTTAACAAAACTTAAGCAAATATTTTTTAAAGTAAAATTACTTAATCTTATAGATAGCTAGAGTAATATTGGCAATGAAATAGTCAGATGAATCTTGCCATCGATATAGATAACTATAAAGACATCAAGCATGGGACTTCAACTAAAAACTAAAGTGATCTTACATGTTGAATCACTCAATGTGATCTCTAAATATTGTTCATAAATAAAAAAGCGACATGTAATACAATACAATACAATACAATACCATAAGAGAACTTGTGCATGGTTCATTCAATTTGAGGCAAAGGGAACGTAACCAAACATTATATTTGTAAGTTTGGATCAAAGGTATTTGATATCAAAACCTAGAAAGCCTTGAAACCTAAAAGACAAGTGTTCATGAATATAACATTTTGGTGATAGGTCAAAATTGATACAGTGCTTTATAAATAGCTCAAAATTAGTGTGATGATGACATGAAAAACCGGCTCAATAATGTTGATAAAAAATGAAAGAAAACATAGTTAGGATGATACATGTCCAACAAAAAACCTTCATAAGCACAAATATCTAAAGGCACAAATATAACTTATGGTCATACAAGGCTTGAAATCTCCCTCATAATTAATAGATTTCAATCACTATATTGTAGACAAAGTTGAAAAAAATAAGGTTTGTAATCACTAGCAACCCAATATAAACTCATAGGAAACAACCTATAAATGGTTAGGAGGTAGGGGAAATTAGTTGACCCAAAACAATTACCTGACTACTCCCAAACCTAATACTTCAAAATAAACAAAACAAAGGAACAAAAAGACTTATCTAGTTACTCCCAAATCTAATGCTTCAAGCAAACCAAAATGCACCAAGATAGATCTAACAAAAATTCAAATCATAGTAACATCAAGCCTAATACTTCAAAATATACAAAATAAGCACCCAAGAAAATCATGCTAGATCTAATAAAACTCCAATCATGTAATATAAAATCCCATCCTGTCAATACCTTAAGTCTCAACATAAAAAATCAATCCACTACTTTGGATAAATAATCATCATTGGGGTTTTCTAGTAAAACCATAAAATCATTAAAAAAAGAAAAAAAGCCAAGAAAACAATAATGATAACACATCTCTTCAGATCGATACTCCAAAGTTTTTTTGTGTCTAAAATGTTAGAAGAATGAAAGCTTTGTTTTGATTATTTTTAACTCATATTAGTTTGTTTTGTTTTTATTTTCAAACACTCAATATTTCTCTAGAATTATCTACTTTGTCTACAAGCTCTAAAATTTACCCTATGTATTACCAACTTCAATAAAGTCTTAGCATCTGCAAATGAATTATTTGTGCAAAATATTTTTCTCTATGGATATGGGTGGATATTTGATATGGTCTTTGTTGATAATCCTATGTAGAATAGTGGACTCGAATTGTTGCTACCCAATCAGGTATTGAAATTTACCATAAATCAAAGAAATTTTGGATCAAATGAGGTCAAATCTTTTATAAAATAAGTTGTAGGGTTCATACGTGTTATTCTTTGAATCAAAAAATGATTCTTAGCTTACATAGCCCAATTACCAACAAAGGATAATATGAGAGGAAGGATGGAAGGAATGTTGTTGAAGGTTACTTAAATGCCATAAAGTAGTATTCAAGTTCTCTCTTCATCTTTCTCTCTTTGTTAGCTTTTGTATGACCTTTCTGCATGTAAAGCAACATATTTTTTCCATACAAAAACTAATGGTATAAAATAATGACATCAGAAGCTTCTAATATAAATATTCAAAGATAAAAATATCACTAAATAGCTTAACATGGAAATATAACATAAGATTTGTTCGTCCAAAATCCTTTAGTTATGAAATATAACTTTACTAGTTTGTTAGATTACTTTTGTTTCTTGTATTTTCAATTTAACATTGACTAGCTTTATTTTACTATATAAATGAAGGAAAAAATAGTGACATGACGACCTTGTTATCAAGGGCTACTAATAATGGACAACTTCCACAACCTATGGATGAAAATCCTTTCTAGATGGACTTGATACAAAAAATAATTATTTAAAGGGGGAGATGAATGTTTTTGAAAATGGTCCAAAGGTTTTTCCATTTGAATTTAGAGCATTTAGAACCTTGTCTTGAAGTTGCAAGTAGTTACCTGGAGTTTGAGGTATGTTATATTTCTTCTTACAATAGCATAATACAACAATATGAGTATTATTGTTTTTTCATTTACTTGGAAACACCAGTTTATACCACATCATTCAACCAAGTTTTTCTTGTGCTTTTATATGTTAAGTGATAATTATAACTCTATAAGCATCAAGAGATAGATTTAGAGTCCCATAGTTACTGTGATCCCTAAATGTTTATCCTATTCTAAAGATGCAAATCTAACTAATATGCGATAATGGAAGAACACTAAGGTACACCTCAAGATTAGCCTAAGGAATGATAACATAAAGAAAGAAGATGAAATGAAGACAATAAATGATTATACCTTTTTTGTTGTAGAAATCCCTTGGTTGGACCTTGGTATTGTATGCTTTGTATGCTCTCCTTGGATGGCAAATGAGATTAAAGATGCAAGATGATTGAAAGTATGATAATGGTGGATTCAAGTGCTAATGGCTAAATGGCTAACATGATGCTTGCAAATTGAGTGAGAAATTCAGTAGCATAAGGGTGCAAAAGGTGCAAAATGACTAAGTGTTGTCAAATGAGAGAAGAGAGGGGGTATTTATAGAGCAATTTGAATTCTCTATAGAATTCAACGGTTGAGATTAAACCAACAAGGCCAAGATGGAGGGCTATGGTGAGTTGAGGACTCACAAGCCCTCACATCTTGACATGTGGAATGTGAGATGGCTAAGGATGAAATGATGTGTAAGTGAGGTGGAAGGAAGGTACATGATGTGGATGAAAGACAAGTACCTTGAAAAAGGGATGATGCGACCTCTCAATGATCACATAGGGAAGAGGAGAATCTTGGGTGAATAAAAGTGAATTAAAAATTCACATGATTGGAAGAATCTAGTGGATAAGACAAGGTTCCCAAAAGATGGGAACTTGCCACATGTGAGTGATATGACAAGTCAAAGGTTCTAAAATTTTTCATGGGGAAGAGAATATTCCTTGGAGGAATAAAAGTGAATTAAAAATTCACATGGGGAAGAGAGGAGCCTTGGATGAATAAAAAGGAATTAAAAATTCCTTGGGGGATGGGGAGAGTTGACCAAGGTACTAATTAGGCTTAACTAATTAGTAATTAGAAGATAATTAGTGGTTAAGGAGGATTAGAATACAACTTGCAAAAGTTGGATGATGTGATATTTCTTAATCAAGGATTAGACATGTGCACATCTTTAATGATGAGATTAGAGGATGGATTAAGATTAAGGAAAAGGATGTGACATGTGAGAAATTTAAATATTTATTTAATTCATTTGGTGAAAAGGAGAATAAAGGGTAAGGTATTTAATTATTAATTGAATAGCTTAGGGATTTAGAAGAATTAAGGGTATTAATTAAATAATAGCGATATTACTTAATTAATGCAAATAAAAGGATATTTAGATGAAAAAAGGGTAAATTTGGACAAATGAAGTGTCCAAATTTAGGTGTCTACAATTACCATCAGATTGCAGTACATGGACAAGGATCACACCTTCATACCCTTACCCACATTTTTTCATTGACTTTTATGTACCAATGTCCATATCTCTACCTCTGTAGGTAATTATGAGTTAGTCTAAATGTATGTGATTATGATATAATTTTCAATTTTATATTGGAAGTAGAGAATATTTATAACATAAATCATAGAAATCATAAACATAAGATAACTAACAAATTATAATGGTGTTGAGAGTATTTTGTATGCCAAGCCAATACACACAATAAGTATGTAAATATTTACATATTTAATATATAAATAATTAGAAACTTATGATTCATGAATGAATGTATAGGTGAAGAGGACTAAATGATTCAAGATTCATGTATTAACATACACCACTTATTAGTATATGATCATTTAGAATTCCATTGCATTATAGAATAACCCTTGATATCTTATCAAGATTAGTCAAGTTTATAACATGCCCTTCACTCTTAAAAAGGAGTCATCCTTGAAGCATAGGAGGAATACGACAATTGATATAGGTATAATAAATTTTAGCTTAGTGTTGATAGGAATTAGGATCAATCCATCTAAAATTGATCTTTCTAGGTCTTAAATATCTTCTCAAACCAACAAAAAAATTGTTTTACTTGATTATTGTTGACATGAACACCAAGGGTTTTTTCTTAAAAAATGGATTAGAAATTTATATACATCTTGGATAATTGAAATTCAAATTCTAAGAAAATTTATGTTTAATTTGAACATTTCCTTGATCATGTGAGTGTTGATAGGGTTCAACTTTAGGTTTCTTTTAATCATGTTAATTGATATTGTTAACCTTTGCAATAATTGTTGGATTCAGTTAAATATTGCTATCTAACATTTATTTTGTTTGAATTATTCTGACAGATGGTTTAGTCTTCATTTTGATTTACAGGTTTCATTATCTGTCAAGGAAACCTTATTTGTATGATTATCGACCAATGCCAATTCATGTTTCAATAAAATCTTTCTACCATATTTTTAGTATGAGTCGAAAGAATTTGATTATATTTTTGTAAATTCCTAATCTCTTCATCCCTTTTAGTTTTGACATTTGATATCGATAAACTTTCATGTTCCTTAAGTAGTTTAATATGCATTTATCACCTAAATAAAGAAAGAATCATTTCATTCACTATAAATCTATCAACAATTTAGAACAATAAATAAATAAAAGACAATATAAAAATAGATTAAAATAAGGCTTGATTCAACAACCTTACCTAGTGCCTAGTCCCTAAACAATATTTTGCACCTATTCCTTATTTGAACTCTTGGTGATATTATTTTCCTTTTCACCTTGGTTTGCAGCTAGTAATATTCCTTTTAATTCCTTGGAAAAAGATGAAACAATTTATAAATCATAATGAACTAAATAAAATGAGGATAGAGAATCATATATGCTACATACTTCAATTATATTGCCTAGTACTTTTGTGAGACCGTCCAAATCAACTTTCAATGCCTATTTGGATAGCAACAATTGGATTCCACTATTCTACACAAGTATATCAACAAATACCATATCGGATACCCATCCATATCCATTGAGCAAGATAGTTTTACATAAATAATTTGTTTGCAAATTCTAAGACCACATTGAAATTGGTAATACATAGGGTAAATTTTAGAGCTTGTAGACAACATAGATAATTCTAGAGAATTTTTTAGTGCTAAAAAATAGAAACATAAAAAACTAATATGAGTTAAAAATAATAAAAACAATACTTTTGTTCTTCTAAGATATCAAATGCAGAAAAACTCTTGAGACCTGAATTGAGGAAATGTGTTATCGATATTGTTTTCTTTATTTTTCTTCTTGTTTATATGATTTTATGGTATTTATTAGAAAAACCCAATGATGATTATTTATCCAAAGTAGTGGATTTATTATTTGTGTTGAGACTAAAGGTATTGAGGGGATAGGTAATTCATGTTTCATGATTGGAGTTTTATTGGATTTTGTATGGTTTTCTTGGGTGCTTGTTTTGTATATTTTGAAGTAATAGGTTTGAGGATATTATGATTTGGATTTTTGTTAGATCTAGCTTAGTGTGTTTTTTTTTCCTTGTGTTTGTATGTTTTGAAGTATTAGGTTTGAGAGTAACTAGATAAGTCTTTTTGTTCCTTTGCTTTATTTATTTTGAAGTATTGGGTTTGAGCGTAATTGGGTAATTATTTTGGGCCAACTAATTTCCCCTCTCTCTTGACCATTTTTAGGTTGTTTTCTATGGATTTATATTGGGTTCCTAATGATTACAAACCTTATTTGTTTTAGTCATGTTTGGAATATAGTGACTGAAATCTATTAATCATGAGGGAAATTCCAAGCCTTTTATGATTAAAAATTCATTTGTGCATTTAGAAATTTGTACTTCTAGAGGTTTTTTGTTAGATACTTATCATCCTAACTATGTTTTCCTATCATTTTTATCAATATTATTTAGTTGATTTGTCATGTCATCATCACACTAATTTTGAGCTATTTATAAAGCACTATACCAATTTCAACCTATAGCCAAAGTGTTATATTCATGCTCACTCATATTTTATGTTTCAAGGATCATAGGTTTTGGTAATGATTACATTTGATATAAAATTTCAATTACATTTTTTGGTTACATTTTCGTTGCCTCAGATTGAATGAACCATGTCATTCTCTTTTGATATTGTATTGCATTGCATCCCAATTTTTTATTCACAGACAATCTTTAGAGATCACCCTAAGTGATTCAACAAGTAAGATCACTTTAGTTTTTAGATGAAGTCCCATACTTGATATCTTTGTAGTTATCTATATTAGTGGAAATTTTCATATGACTATTTCATTTCCAATACAACACTAACTATCTATAAGATTAAGAAACTTTAATTTTTAAACTATTTTGTAAGTTATGTTAATCTAGAAATTATGATTATTTATATATTTTGTTAAAAATTGTATAGATGTAGGAAATTCAAGATATGATGCACAACAAAAAGAAATTAGAAGAAGACAAAAAAAAGGAACCTACAAATCCAAAATTTTAAAAAACATGCAAAAATTAGAAGCAAAAGACAAAATAAACTTGCAAATCAAATAGCAAAGACATGTCAGAATCTTACTTTCTTGAAAATGAATATCATACACTTCATCCAATCTTTTTAGTTTCCAGTCTTGAAAGTGAATATTTTTAATGTTCTTGCTATTTATCCTATGCATATAATCAAAGGCAATTATCCTAGTATGGCTCTCAGGTTAGTCATTATATCAACCTACCTCCTTCCCCTTATAATCAAGATTGGGAAGAGGGTTATTTTATGGATGATGACTCTTAGATTCATACCTTCGTCTCATGTATATATGTGTTTTCATGTTTGTTATGTCATCCTTCTATTGTTGCTTGATATTTGTTTGTTAGTTCCTCTAGGAGGACCCATGTTAATCTTATAGGGACATGGATATAGCGAAGAGAGATGTTGTGTTGTTCTTCTATATGTATATATCTTTTCATAAATACCATTTATAACCTTTTCAACATTTTGGTGATGATGTAAAGTATTGAATGTTTAGGTCTCGTCCATATTGAACCATTTTTTTTTTTATGTGTCATTCTTCCTTTATATTCATATTTTTGGGAATTAACCTTACATTATCATTTAAAAAAACTTTTTCATGTAGGTTATATTCAAAATAACACCTATGTTTTATCTTCATAAAGTTCCTTTTTCCAAATATATGTAAGAGATTATAATCAGTTTCACTTTTTTTATTAGGTATTGATAAAAAAGTACCCATGAATCAAATGATATTTTAGATTTACTTATCTAAAATCTATTTTGGAGAAGTAGTACAAAAGAAAAAGGAAAGGAAGATTTTGGATCCCTTCCCTTTTATGCACTTAGGTTTCATTTCTCCTATCACATATAACTAATATGATAAATATGTGTACATGTCTCCATTTGTTATTTTTTCCTAAGAACTATCTTTCATCATCCTCCATGTGCTTACTCGTGCGTTAAACATTTCCAAGGTCTAAAAAATCCTAATTTTATGAGGTTTTGATTCACCTTCTCTTTTTTGCAAGCTTTCCTTTGGCATTTTTTTGCTAATGTCAAGTTTGTGAGATTTTGACCCCTAACAATCTATATGTTTCCATTTGGTATTTGTTGGTGTTTCCAAATGATTCCTTAATAATATCTAAAGGTTAGCCATGTCTTAAATACTCAAGGCTATTAAGAGATTAGCCAACGAATGAGAATTTTTTTGTTAAGTTTAATTTCCTTTGCACTTTAGGCTTTACAAAACCTAGGTGGGTTTCCCTTATAATATCACTTAAAAATTCACAATACAGCTGAAAATGATATCTAGAAAATTAATTCTCATACACTTGTGATAATGATTTACAAAACAAAATATTACAACCTTTGATATCCTCACAAATATTCAAGACCCTGTATGAGATACAACATTAATGATCAATTAATTACAAATAGTTTGAGATTTGTCATTGCATATTTGTTTTGGGATTTATGAGTGTTATCTTAACCTAATCAACTCCTATCTAGGGTTATAGAGTCCCAGAATCTTATTAAATATTCCTCACAATAATTTAAACATATTATGATAGTTAATAATTTGTTATTACATAATAATAACAAAGGCCAACTAAAGGATTACAACACGATCCTACTTAATAATCCATTTGGAATTACAATATCCTTTGTATTTCAATGAAATAAATTACTCCATGTTCATTGAACAAAAGCTATTAATAAAAGTACATAGTGTGAGAATTTTACATTGAAGGAATCAACAATTCTTGATTATTTCATGAAAGATATTATTTTACAAATTTGGAGATGATGGCATGATGAAAGCATGTATTCACATATGCATTGATCAAAGATACATTACTATTGTGATTTTTTTATAGATGCTAACAATAAAAACCCTAGCAACGCTTAATAGATTCATAGGCTTACTCAAAAATTACAATTTTTGGGCCCCTTACAAGAATCCTAGCTCTTTAAATAGGAAAGACAAACACACAAGCTTAAGGAGAAAAATGACACTTGTCCCGCTTGACAACAAAACTTGTTACAAGCCAGGCAATGCAACAACTTGATAACATAGCATATTATTTTCATAACAAATACAAAACTTGATTAATTTTGAAGCTACTAAATAAACCAATTTGATTATAATTTTTGATGAAGACAAAATATGACACATCTACAACTACATGTAATCTCAAAGAGCTTGATGAAAAAAATTGATGACCATGTTGAGTTGGCAAGTTGACTTAATCTTGATACTTTTCAACCCATGAAGCATATATCTCCTTTGAAGGCCATTTGAATTCCAGAAATTTGACTACCTTATTCAAATGTGTTGTATATTTTGCATCTAAGATAACCCTTGTTTCCTTGATACAATTATCTAAGATTGACTCTAAACTTAGTGATTTACCCATTATACTATTTAACATGGTTGAGTTTGGTTCATCATTGGCAAAAATGGAAGTATGTGAAGAAGGAAAAATATGAATTCAATCTATCAAATGCCTTAATATCTCCATCATCATCCAAAATTCTAGGCATCAATGACCCTTCCAATTCTTCAAAAGAATTCAATTTATTTTTGAGTTGGTTATCTAATTTAATTTGATATGCATATATGTCATTCAATAACCCAAGAAACTCATGAGTTCTCATTATCTTAATAGGGGAATCATGACTAAATTTGGACTACTTGTATATCAATTCCATTGATGTTGCCCTAGGGATCCAAGCGCTCAATATTTCTTCTCATCCCTCTTTATGTTGCATTTAGCTAGTATGTGCTTTTCTCAAATTGTTTTATCCAACCCATGTTTCCTCTAGCTTATGAAGGATGCATGAAAATATATGACCTAATAAATCATCCATTAGATTAGTCATCTTCTTATTTGCTTCTTCCTTTTCTAACTTCTCTTCCTCTCTGCTCTGACTTAGTTGCTCCTTTAGCTTCTTTATTCTCAAAGATAGTGTTTCCCTATCTTGAATTGAAGTATCCGTTGAGCTTGATTATGGATTTGCAAGCTCTGATATATTGCTTGGAGGAAGGGGTAAGAGTGACTTCACCTTATTATATTCTTCAAAAAAAAAAATATGATCCTTTTGTAGTTTATCAAAACCTTCTCATAGTTTTTTAATTGTAGCTTCACTAAATAATGTTGTACTAACCACCAGAGATATAGCTTGGGGTGAAGTTGTATCTACTATCCTTTCGATAATAATATTTATTGCAACCTCCCTAACATTATTGGCAGCTTGTGAATTTTATGTTTTTGGAGCTATTTGTTAGATTCACAGGACAACTGAGAGGGGGGTGAATTAGTTGTACACTTTAAAACTTCAAAAACCTCATTAACATTCAAATATTTATTAGCCCTTAAACCCTTATCATGCATTAGTACAATGCAAACATATGAAATAGTAATGCAAACACATAAGAACACCAGATTTATGTGGAAATCCCAAGAAGGGAAAAACACAATGAGGATTAGCTCGCAATATAAAGTAATAACAATATTGAATACAATAGATTCAATGTCGGAGGTATCACTACCCAAAATAAAGAAGATCTCACTAGCAAAGGACTCACTATCCTGAAAAAGAAGATAGAAGAAGGGGTGGCTCACTGCCAATTTTAACTACTAACAATGCATCTCTCT
>CM021109.1:491767336-491779655 GCA_007115665.2 Sequoiadendron giganteum | reverse complement strand
TATATTATGCAATAATGGTGCTTGCAAAAATTATTTATGTAAATTAATCTATTTGTTTAAGCAATATCTTCTATATATTAAAATAGATCAAACAACAAGGCAATTGGAGCAGATCAAACTTAATTATATGCACTCAAGGATAGAATTGGTAATTATTATAGTTACTCTTTTGAATCTAGCCATCTTATAGTTAACAACTATTGTGGTATGCTCTATCATGATTATCGTATGTAATGATATATTTTTTTATTTTCATAGTTTTTATTTATTTTACTCATCAAACAACCATGAGGAGGAATAGGGGAGATACCAATGAATTGAGTAGGTATTGTGAACCCTAGTTTCATACCTGCACAAATACAACAAACAAACACATTATTAGGTCAATATGCAAGGTAGAACAAGGATTTTCCATGAGATCCATTTACAAAACTTAGATAGAGAGGAAAATGAAGAACAATGTTATAAACCAAATTAAATCTATCTAAACTAAGCAAACTCTTGATCCCATGGGGGAGTTGCTTCCAATTGGTGTGTCGAAATTGGCCCTTTCCCAACTCCTTTGTAAACTTGATGATGATTGATCCACTTTGGTGAAGAACAATGATGAATTCCTTGCTAAAATCTGTAATAACCTAGCTATGGTGATGGCAAATGCTCAAAAAGATGGATAAAACTAGTTCTCAATTGAAGATAATAACTTTGTTATTGATTGTGGAGGAAAATGCAATAGAGGAAGCCTCCATTTGTAGATTCTCAATTTGGAAGAATGAGAGAATTTGAGCAATGTGGGATCATTCAACATCCAATGGCTAAGTGCCACTTGTCAAGATGTGAATGGTTGATGGTTGTGCACATTTTGGCCAAAGTGTCAATAAATGCAATTAGTTTGAATTTGAAAGTGAGGAAATGACATGTGAGAGGGAAAGAGACATGAAATAAATGCCATTTGGCTCAATGCAGAAGGACATGTAAGAGGAGTGAATGCCTTGTTGGATGTACAAGTCCACTTGGATTTTAAATTCAAATTTGAAGGAATATTCCTCCCGTATTCCACTGCAAAGGTAAGTAGTTTCTCTAATTGTATCTATCAAGAAAACTCTTCAACTACCATACTTCTAGAACTGCATCCAATAGTTCCTATCAAATGCTAGATGAATCCTAGTCCAACACTAGCTCACATGACACTAATTGGTAATGTGATCCAGTGAGAGCACTATTTACCAAGACAGCAAAGGAATACTATGACTTTTCCATGTAGATTGGAAGTCTAGAGAAGCCTTGTAGGGTGTATGTCTCAAACTATTTCTCAACTTACTTTGAATATTCAACTCCAATAGTAATGAATATATCAATAGTAATAACATATTAATATTTACAATATATTAATTTTTTATTGGTAATTACTAATATATTAAATTTTATTGGTAAATTGTGGGTAGGGCTAACATCCATTATAAAATATAAATATTGAAATACTAGAGATGCCATTATAGAGCTCTATATGATAATAAGCAACCATGACAATGTTGGCTGTAGAAAACCCAATTGTCGATACACTCGTATGATAAGCTCACCCTAGTCATGAGAAAAATAAGGCAACTAGGCTATTAGGGCCCATAACCATGCAAATGAAAAAAGGAAAAAAAGGTTAATCCTTCTTATCTTGGAACTTCAAAGCCATTTAGCATTGAGTTTTTTAATTTTTGGAGGAAGCTCTTTTCTTCTAAATGATTGTCCAATTTATAACATCAATTCCCCCAAGCTCCATAGAGGACTATCCTCACACCAATAAAGATTGTTGAGGTACATTTGAGCTAGAGGGAGGTCGTACTACACCTCAAGGAGAATTTAGGGAAGATTCACTATTTCCCAAATCATTTGTTGTATTTGAAGAGGTATCTTTACAAATCTTATTAGCGTCAAGAGTAGTACATCATTCAATAAAAAAAGAGTAGTACATGAATCATTTTGTGGAGAAATATCATTTTACCAATTAGTCATGTTGGAAAAATATGAACCCTTCACCATCATCATTAGGAGAAGCTCCCTATGTTGATCTTGTGCCCCTACCATCAAGTGGGTGGAGTTGTAGCTGTGATAGGTTGCTAATGGAATCAAGGAGGTTATTTAATCAAGGAGCTTATTTAAATGTCCACACCTTTCTATGTTCAAGTTTTGTGTTGTAGCTGTGACAGGTTGCTAATGAAACCAAGAAGGTTATATAAACTGTGACAATATTTTATTTTTAAGTGTTGCAATTGTGATAGATTGTCAACAAAATCAAGGAGGTTATTTAAACCTTTAAAATTTCCTATTATATTCAAGTGTTGCAGTTGTAAGAGGTTGACAATGGAATTGGGGAAGTTATTTAAACCTTTGCAACTTTCTATTTTCAAGTGTTGTAGATGTGACAGGTTGCCAATGGAATCAAGAAGGCTATTTGAACCCCTACAGTCTTTTATGTTCAAGTGTTGTAGTTGTGACAGGTTGCCAATAGAATTAGAGGGGTTATTTAAACTTTTACACATTTCTATGTTCAAGTGCTACAGTTGTGATAGGTTGCCAATGGAATGAGGGAGCTTATTTAAATCTATACACCCTACCATGTTCAAGTATTTTTGTTGTGATAGGTTGCCAATGGAATCAGGAAGGTTATTTAACCATTCACACCCTTCTATGTTTAAGGTTGAAATTGTGACAAGTTGCCAATGAAATCAAGGAGGTTATTTAAACCATGAAAATATTTTAGTTTTGAGTGTTGCAGCTGCAATATATTTTCAATAGAATCAAGGAGGTTATTTAAACCTTTGAAACTTCCTATTATGTCCAAGTGCTACATTTTTGATAGGTTGACAATGGAATCAGGGAGGTTATTTAAACCTCTACAACTTACTATTTTCAAGTATTGCAGATGTGACAAGTTGCCAGTGGAATAAGGAAGGTTAGTTAAACCTCTACAATCTTCTATGACCAAGTGTTGCAACTATGACAGGTTCCCATTAGAATCAAGGAGGTTATTTAAACTTTTACACCCTTCTATTCTCAAGTGTTGTAGTTGTGATAGCTTGCCAATGGAATCAGGGAGCTTATTTAAACCTCCACACTCTATTATATTCAAGTGTTACAGCTATGAAAGGTTGCCAATTATGACCAAAATGAAAATTATGGCCAAGATCCTAATATTGAGCACATTTAGGTTTTAACATATAGAAGATCCTAATACTAAGCATATTTAGGTTTTCATATTAGGGCATCCTTTACCTGCAATTTTGTCACTTTCCCCACCAATATTGGTTTCGGCTCCTCCAAACTCTTCCTCACTAGTTTTGACCTTACAGTTCTCTGATTTGGTGAGTTGCAGCTGGAAAATAAGGTTTCAACCAGGGGTTTAGAGTATGTTTATTAAAATGAAAATTTTAGGTGGTAAACTTTATGGTGCCCATTATGAATTTTTTTTTGTTATATAATATTATATTATAATATAAATATTATTAATATAATATCATATAATAATATATATTATATTATATTATAATATTTATATTATAGTATTATATTATATTATAATATTTATATTATAGTATTATATTATATTATAATATTATAATATAATATAATAATATTATATACATGACTTGATAGAATCTATATATAGATTTTATTAAATGCAGGACTTAATATTATATAGATAATAGATAATTCATGAATCAACTTCGTCCATGAAGAAGGGAGCTATAATTAATAAGTAATGAAACTCTAAATTTCATTGAGAGTTTTATTTTGGGTTAGGATGAATGTTGGTGGCATGCTTAACACATGCAAGTCAAACCATAAGTCGTGATTCCAATGTGAATAGGTGAGTAATGCGTAAGAACCTGCCCTTGGGAGGGGAACAAGCTTAGGTAGGGGTTCCATGAGGGGGGCTTAAACTCTATGGATTATGATCAAATTCGAAAGAAAAAAGAATAGAGGAGTAATAATCATTTATTTAGTCATTTTATTTGTCTTCTATTAGTCATTTATTTAGTCATTTTTATTTTTTTGATATTAGTCATTTATTTAATCATTTAGTTTTGATTTTACCTAATGACCAACTTAGTCATTTAATTTCAAAATACTACTAGCATTAGTCACGTGACTAAAATTTTTAGTCACGTAGTCATTTATTTGCCAAATTCTGCTAGTGGAATTTGGTGAATCTATCCCTAAGAAAAAATCTGCATTCAAAGCTACTATATCTTGAAGAAACAAACATAGATATGATCCGGGAGAAAGTTCTAGGAAGACATTCAAGTATAAAGATGAGATGAAATAGATTGAAGATGAAGAAAGAGAGAAGAAATAGAAGCATTGATTGTAAAAAGAGAAGCTAGAAGACAAGGTAAGTACAAAGGAAAGTTTCCTATTAAATGTTTCTCTTGCAATAAGATAGGTCATTTTGCATCAAGATGTCCTAAAAAAGTTCCTAGGTTCAAACCTGACAAGCCTAGATTTTAAAATAAATTTTATTATGCTGAAGAAGGTGTTACTGATGAAAACTATGATAAAGAAAATGGAAATGAGGATGGATGGATATTCATTTATATCAAGGAAAATGGTCTGGTGTCCACTGAATCTGCTAGTAATAAGAATGTTGAGAAATATATTGTAGCTAGAATTGAAGAAAAGGATGAGTGGGTGATTGAAAGTGGATGCTCACATCATATGATAGGTGACAAAAGCAAGTTTGCAAGCTTGGATAAATACGACAGTGGTGTAGTAAGATTTGGAGATAACAATGCTGGTGTGATTTGTGGTAGAGGCACTATTTCTCTTGGTGGTAAAAATAATACTAATGATGTCCTTTATGTAGAAGGCTTGAAGCATAATTTGTTAAGTGTTGGACAAATGGTCGATAAGGGATACAATCTTCAGTTCAAAGATAGAAAGTGTAGGTGATAGGGTAAGGTTGGATGGAGACAATCACTATTCCATGCTCTGGGTCCTTGTTCTCAAGAACTCCTAGGTGACTCTACCACCTTAACCTTTAGGTCCTACCTCATGTATAGGTACCCCTAGTTCTACTGGCCAACCCCACTATCATCTCACTCTCAATCTACCAAGCCAATCTTGGTGCCATGCCACTAACACTCCCTTAGCCCTTAATCTTCCCTAAAGGCTAATCTGAACTCCATACTCCATTTGATATTTGCAAGGGTGTGGGATGTTTCCAAAGGCTTCTAACCATCTCCCTAGGATTCTTGAGAGTCCACCATACTCCATTTGTCATTTGCTACCTCCAAACCCTCAGTTAGGGTTTATTAGGCTACTAGCCCAAGAGCCCCAATTAGGCCTCCAACTCCAAGAAAATAGGTTGATGCTTCTAAATTCTCCAAAGAATATCCATTCTTTCTTTCAGGTTCCTGTTACCTATGTCCACCTGTTGGAAAAATGGTTGATAAGGATACAATCTTCGATTCAGATAGAAGTCTTGGTGATAAGGGGTAACATTGGATGGAACAATCATTGTTCCATGCTCTGGTCTTTGTTTCAAGACTCCTAGGTGTCTCTCCACCTTAACCTTTAGGTCCTACCTCATGTCTAGGTGCCCCTAGTTCTACTGGCCAACCCCACTATCATCTCACTCTCAATCTACCAAGCCAATCTTGGTGCCATGCCACTAACACTCCCTTAACCCTTATTCTTCCCTAAAGGCTAATCTGAACTCCATACTCAATTTGATCTTTGCAGGGGTGTGGGATGTTTCCAAAGGCTTCTAACCATCTCCCTAGGGTTCTTGACAATCCACCATACTCCATTTGTCATTCGCTACCTCCAAACCCTCAGTTAGGGTTTATTAGGCTACTAGCCCAAGAGCCCCAATTAGGCCTCCAACTCTAAGAAAATAGGCCGATGCTTCTAAATTCTCCAAAGAATATCCATTCTTTCTTTGAGGTTCCTGTTACCTATGTCCACCTCTCAAAGAGTTTTGGAAACTTAGGTCTCCAATGTCCGTACAACTCCACAAATTGGAACTGACCAAGAATTTGGTTCTTTTTAGGTCTTTTCCCTATATTTTGCAGACTATCAAAGGTTTCCTCTCATCAAACAGGTTGATGAGGCTTCCTCCTTCTTAGTAAGCCTTGGAAAGGCATTCACCTGCCCTTTCCACACCGTCCATTGCCTGGAGATTGCCACCCTTGCACGTTAAGTGCCTCTTTCTCCCTGTCTTTCCTAGTCGGGCACTGTTAAGCTCGCCTAGGAGAAGACTTTCTCCATGACTCCGGGACTCCTAACCACACCTAAACCTACTATATTTACAACCATGGAGTCTAGCTTCAATCCCCAAAAGCCCGTACACCAGGTACAGTGGGAAAGAGAACTAAATCTCCATTCTTGATAGGTTGCTAGTCAGATCACCAATACAAAAGAAATAAAATAACTACCAAACACACTTGCAAATTGAACACACACCCTAAATTCTACAACACATAGCTTCTACCACATCTACTCTACATTCTACAACATGTTACAGAGCCATGATCGCTCTTGATCACTCAAATGCAAAGCAAACACAAAAAATTAAACAATTCTTCTCACTATCCACACTAGCATTCATGAACTTCCAAAATTACAAAATCTTCCAACCTTTCTCACAGGTCGAAGCACACCATAAATAGGCTCACCAATTCAATTAAGCTCGAGCCTAACTGTTCCATGGCCGCTTGTGGCTTTCCAAAGGCCTTATTTTCAAATTTTGAAAGAAAACTATCACCTAGGGAGGTTTACAAGGTCATCAATCATCTTTGTAGCCAAATCCCAATCTAGAAAATGGTCAACATGACCTTTATGAACATAAAACAAGTTCTCAAATGCCTCTAAGGCACAAATTCAAGGAATGGAAGGAATTTGCTACTTTGATCCAAAACAAATTATCAATTGATGACTTTCTAGTTAACTCTCCTAGATGCACTTTGGGGTGCTCCTGCACCATTCTCCCCCTCTGCATAGACTTTAAGGAATGTGAGAAAATATTAGAGATGGTTCAATACCCTTCTTCTTGAACTGAGCTTCATCCACCCATGTAGCCTTAGATTCATGTTTGTTCTTCCACTTGACAAGATGCTCCATGTACACCTTGTGCCTTGTTGATTTCTTCACCCTTGACTCCAAGATCCTTTCTGCCTGAAGCTTGTCTTGAATAGGTAAGGGTATGTTGCTTACATCCTTGAAGATCTCCTTACTAGTTTGATCTATGTCATTGACTGATCCCTTGTATCTAATCAAATCAACAACATTGAAAATTGGTGAAATTCCCAAATCTGTAGGTAACTCCACCTTGTATGCATTCTTCCCATACTTGGCTAATACCTTGCATGGTCCCACTCTTTTCATCTGCAATTTGGTTGATATTCCCTTCTACAACCTGGATTTGTTAAGGTGGGCCATGACATAGTCTCCTACTGTAAAATGCAAATCCTTCCTTGACATATCTACCTTGTCTTTCAATTTTTGAGTAGCCTTGGTGACTGTCCTCTTTACCTGATCCTGAATCTCTTTCATGGTTTGAGTGAAGTCTTCTGCATGTCCACTCCTATTCTCCATAGCTCCTAGATCCTTGAGCTTACATATACCTCTTGGGTGTATTCCATACACAATCTCAGAAGGACTCTTCCCTGTGGTCTGGTTCACACTATCATTATAAGCATACTCAGCCTATGAGATAACCATGTCCCATGTCTATCCATACTCCTTGGTTAGGCACCTTAGTAGGTTACCTAGCACCCTGTTAACCACCTCTGTTTGACCATCGGTCTGAGGATGGTAAGCTGATCCAAAAGATAGGTTGGTACCTAATCTAGTCCATAGAGTCTTCCAAAAGTGACTCATGAATTTCACATCCCTGTATGAAACAATACTTAAAGGTAATCCATGGATCCTAACAATCTCCTTGAAGAAAAGGTGAGCTATATAGCTAGCATCATGAGTGGTTTTGCAAGGAATAAAGTGACTCATCTTGTTGAATCTTTCTACCACCACATATACACTATCAAAACCAGTTTTGGTCTTAGGGAGTCCTACCACAAAATCCATGCTAACACACTCCCATGGTCTGTTAGGAATGGGTAGGGGTTGATATAGGCCAGCATTACTAGCTCCTCCCTTAGCTTTCATACACACAACACATTACTCCACATACCTCCTGACATCTCTTGACAACTTAGGCCAATAGTAGAACCTTTGCACTAGTTCTAAAGTCTTGTTGATGCCAAAATTTCCACTAAGACTACCATTATGCTTTTCCTGAATGAGGTTTTCTCTCATTGACCCTTTTGGAACACATAACTGATTCCCTTTAAACATCAATCCACTTTGCAAAGTATACTCTAAGTATTGGCTATGAAAATGATTCTCAAAGTCAGAACAACCTTGTAGGCCTCTGAGAAATATTCATCCTCCCCATAGAGATCCTTGAAGTTCTCTATTCCAATGCTCTTGATCTATATCTCTTGCACTGTCAGCAATCTTCTAATCAATGCATCTGCTACCTTGTTCAATTGTCCCTTCTTGTGCTTGATGGTGAAAGTAAAAGCTTGGATGTACTCCATCCATTTCAAGTGTCTATTGCTCAACTTCTCTTGGGTGTTGATATAACTAAGTGCCTGATTGTCAGTAAAGACCACAAACTCCTTGGGTAGAAGGTAATGCCTCCACTTCCTAAGTGACTGAACCAAAGCATAAAGTTCTAGATCATAGGTAGAATACTTCTTCTTAGCTTCATTAAGCTTTTCACTGAAGAAAGCTATGGGCCTACCTTCTTGACTAAGCACTCCTCCTACTGCAACTCCACTAGCATCACACTCCATAAGTAAACAATTTGTCAAAGCTTGGTAATAAGAGAATAGGTTGAGTTGCCACTTCTTGTTTCAGTTTCTCAAAAATTTCTCAGCTTCTTGAGTCCACACAAACTTAGTTTTCAAACCACCCTTGATTGTCTCTAGGACTGGTGCACATATGCCACTAAAGTTTCTTATGAATTTCCTATAAAATTGAGCCAATCCATGGAAACTTCTTACCTCAGTCCCTGTGGTTGGTGTAGGCTAGTTTAGGATAGCTTCCACCTTGCTTGGATCCATTTTCAATGATCCTTGGGATACTACAAAACCCAAATATATAAGCTCTTGTTTAAAGAATTCACACTTCTCTAGATTGATGGCTAGCTTCTCCTCTTGCAATCTTCTAAGAACTAACTCCACATGCTTTAGGTGTTCTTCTGTTGTCTTGCGAAAGATGAGTATATCATAAAGATAGACAACCACAAATATCCCTATAAAGTCTTTGAGTACTTCATTCATGAGTCTCATGAATGTGCTAGGGGCATTAGAGAGGCCAAATGGCATAACTCTCCACTCATACAACCCATCTTTTTTCTTGAATGTTGTCTTCCACTCATCTCCATCCTTAATTCTAATCTAATGGTATCCACTCTTGAGATCCAACTTCGTGTAGAATTGAGCTCCTCCAAGACAATCCATCAAGTCCTCAATCCTTGGAATAGGGAACCTATACCTAATTGTGATTCTATTTATTGCTCTAGAATCAGTGCATAATCTCCACTTTCCTCCTTTCTTAGTTTCTAAGACCACTGGTACTATACATGGGCTGATGCTCTTCCTAATCAAGCCTTGATCCATCAACTCCTGCACTTGTCTAGCTACCTCTAGATTTTGATCCGATGTAAGCTTATAAGCTGCTTTGTTAGGCAATGATGCTCCAGGTATGAAGTCAATTTGATGACTAATGGCTCTTTTAGGAGGTAAAGTTGCAGGTGCACCATCACTAACTATGTCCTTGTACTAATCTAGTAACTTTTGGACTGCTCCGGGTATGACTGTTTTCTCAACCTTGTCTTCTTTTTTGGATTGTAGCATGATCACATATCCTTCACCTCCATTATGTAGGGTGTTAATGAACTCTTTTCCACTACTTAATAGGACATTTGGTGTCTTTGATTTTCCTTCATTCTCCTCTAACAGTGACTGCAACTTGAATGTCTTCCCATCCTTCTTAAATGAAATTGTATTCTCCTTTCCATCATAGATGGCACTTCTGTCATACTGCCATGGTCTGCCCAATAGAAGATGGCATGCATCCATGGGTAGCACATCACAAATTAGCTTATCCTTGTACCCTCCAATGGAAAACTCCACCGTCACTTGCTCATTGACAAGAACACTCTGCCCTTTGTTTAACCATGTCACTTTGTAGGGGTTAGTGTGGGGTACCTTCTCTAATTTTAACTTCTTTACTACCTCTTCTGAGATTATGTTATTTTTGAACTTGAATCTACAATGACCTTACATACTTTTCCAAGTATCTTGCATCTCACTCTAAATAGAGCTCTTCTTTGTTTTGGTTCTTCCTTGACCGGTTGTCTGATCAAAACTCTCCTAAACATCAGATTCTCTCCCATTTTAGATTCAATATGACTGACCTTAGGTGATTTGGTACTCATGGTTTCCTCTTGAGCATATGCCACTCTCTTCATAGTATTAGATGAAGATGCTTTCTCCGGGCACCTATAAGCTGGATGGCCTACTTGACCAAAATGGTAACATTTCATAGTAGCAAAATATGAATTGCTCTTGCCTACTCCTCTTCCTCTATTGGATCCTCCTTGAGAACCTCTAGCTCTTCCATAACCTCCTCTAGAAAGTGCTTCACTTCCATGCTCAGTGAGTTTAGATTCTCCTTGGTTTCTTTGCTCATTACCTCTACCTTGGTAGCCACCCCTTTGTCCTCTTTGATCTCTTTGATCTCTGCCTTTGCCTCTACCTTTAGAATTAGAGTCTTGTTTCTTTTTCAGTTTCTCCTCCACTTTAAAAGCCATTTGATAATAACTATGGAGATTGGTGAGTGTAAAGAGACTCATCTCTTCTTGGATGTTCCATTTGAGGCCATTTATATACCTCGCCACCTTGATGCTTTCCACTTCTTGTACCCTAGACCTAAGACTTAGTTTTTGGAACTCCTCTGTGTGGGCAGCTACATCTAGGTCTCTCTGACTAAGGTTCTACCTCTTCTTATGCAACTGGACCTCATAGTCCTCAGGTAGATAATACTCCTTCACTTTAGCCACCATAGCTTTCCAACTCCCAATGTGCCTCTTGCCTTCATTCTCTCTTTCTTCTTGTAGGAACTTCCACCAAGTCAGTGCTTGTCCCCTTAACCTTGATTTGGCTATCTTCACCTTTTGTGCCTCAATAACTCCATCACACTCAAAGTGATTCTCCATTCCTTCTATCCACTCCATAACCAACTCTGCATCCATTCTGCCTGTGAAGATGGGAATGCCTTCTAGTGCTTTACCACTAAGGGCCTTTAATGCTTTGAGGAAGGGTTCCTCCTTTAGTGGAGGATCAGGGTTTGGTTCTATGTCCTCCTCAACCTGATCCTCACCCTTGTCTCTAACCACTGCTAGTTGTACCTTCATCTTGCATGCAACCTCTACCACCTCTTCTAACCTTTGCTTCATCTCTTCAACTGCCTCTTCAAGCTGTTTGTTTTTCTCTTGTTGCTCTGTTAGGTCTCTTGCTAACTCTGCATTGGTCACCATATTTGTGGAACCACTGGATTCAAGGTCTGACATGCAACTCTTAATCCCAAATCTTTAACTTGCTCTGATACCAATCTGATAGGTTAGGGTTGGATGGAACACTCGCTGTTCCATGCTCTAGGTCCTTGTTCTCAAGAACTTCTAGGTGACTCTCCCACCTTAACCTCTAGGCCCTATCTCGTGTATAGGTACCCCTGGTTCTACTGGCCAACCCCACTATCATTCAAACTCTCAATCTACCAAGCCAATCTTGGTGCCTTACCACTAACTCTCCCTTAGCCCTTAATCTTCCCTAAAGACTAATTCTCTCCATTAACTCAATTCAACTTTGCAGGGGTGTTGATATGTTTCCAAGGGCTTCTACTCATCTCCCTAGGGTTCTTAGGGTTCTTGACAATTCCCCATACTCCATTTATCAGTCGCTACCTCCAAACCCTCAATTAGGGTTTTTAGGCTACTAGCCCAAGAGCCCCAATTAGGCCTCCAACTCCGAGAAAATTGGCTTTCATCCCCAAATTCTCCAAAGAGAAATCAGTCTTTCCTTGAGGGTCCTGATACCTTAGCCCACCTCTCAAAGATTTTTGGTGCCTTAGGTCCCCACTGTCCGTACAACTCCATAAATTGGAACTGACCAAGGATTTGGGCCTTTTTAGGTCTTTTCACTGTATTTTACAGACTGTCAAGAGTTTTCTCACATCAAACAAGTTGATGAGGCTTCAT